>JPYR01000882.1:9315-23703 GCA_000775305.1 Belgica antarctica
AACTAGGCCATCATCAATTGTATGGTCAATCCCACCTTAAGCCAAACAAGCAGAAACAGCATCAACAGCACAATTGCCTTCTCATTAACTCCGCAACCGTTTCACATTTAAATCGAACAGAAATAAATAAATTTCAATTAATTACTGTCGACATGATGTGTTTGCAAGAGTCGGGGGCGGAAAGGTCGGTGTGATTTATAGGGTTGACTGGAGAAATTTATTTCAATATTAATTAAGTGGAAACATATGAACGTACATCGAGTTATAATCATGGAAAATTGCAGATATAGTTTTACATTCATGAAATCACATTTAATTAAACAGTTCAGCTGTTGCGATGACACAATCACACCTGATTTACTGAAATGAGGCTGAAATTAGCTGCCGCGATTTGTAAGCTTTGCATAGGGACATTTTAACTGCCATGAGAAATATCTTGTCAACAACTAGAAAACATTTGAAACTAATTTGCCGTGACTTCAAGCAGTCGTTAATGTTCTGAAATTCGCTGTAATTCAGGAATTTAATTTTGTGGAACTTCCGATCGTGGAAATATACGAGAAAGCAGAAAGGAACGCGATTAAGCAGTTTAATTAACAAAGTTGAGGTTTTGAAATTCATGATCTAAGTAGATCTTGACAGAAAGAATTTTTAAGTTAGATTTATAAAAAGTTATACAAATTGTAAAAACTTTCAACTCCACACATGTGAACACAACAACAAGTCAATTCACAAACAAGACTCTCTAGTTTCGTTTACCAAAAATACTTCAAACCAAAATAATACTTCACCAAATGTGATTTGAAAAAAATTCTCAGAAATCCGTAGCACCCAGAGACGGAACTTTTGCTTCACAGAATGTTAAAGACTTACTTTGACATGATCAGCTTCGAGAATTTTTGTGTGTCATTGACTTTCACGGATTTTTTTCGTTTGGATGCGGCATGAATAATAATTACCAAAGAAGAACCCAAGGAAAGAGTGAAGAAGAGTAAAATTAAAATAACATTAGGCAACAGAAATGTCATGAAATCTGGCAGTGTACAAAGTTGGTACGAAACATACATTGCTTTTAAAAAAGGAAAGGAAATCCGCTTCCGATGAAAGTTAAATTGATGAACTTGCTTAAAATTATTACATGCAAACAAGTTTTTTAAAAGTAAATTTGTCACGACATCTTACATTTTGTAAAACTTTTTGTAAACGCTTAGCCAATATATTATTTGCAATGGTTACTTCATATCAACGATAAGTGTTGTCATCAATGTAATTTGTAAAGTTCCAACAAACTTTCAAAGCTAAGTTTTCCAAAAAAATCTAAACATTTTATGAAAATTTGAACAAAAAAAGCTTCAAAAGCTTCAATTTTAGCTTTCTAAAAGCTTTTTACCAAAGCTCCAAAGGAAATTCATTTTCAGCAGACGACATACTTTCAATTCAGCAAAACATTTTCGTGCGCAGAATCGGAGAAAAATTTCTCTCACAGAAACAAAAATAAATAATTTTCTGAAAACTGCATTCAGTATGTGTTAAGCATATTCATTGCCAGTGTCTGATGGCATTGAGTGAAAAAAAAGAAGAGAAAAATAGTGAAAATAGAAAAGTTTCAACAGAATTCAACTATATTCAGTGGGGTTTTTATAAATTTGGAAAGGATACTGCGAGCACCGCTGGAACATCCTGTATGAACAGCAATTTAATGTGAAATTCAATGTGGAAGTTTTGTTGATCAAGAATGGGATTAAAATCAAAAGACACAAGCAACTTGAAGCAAGACTTGAGAAGACGTACTTAAAGCACAGACGATTGGTTGTGAAGACGGAAAAGTGAACGTCAACAGCACTTAAGTGAATCGATGTAAAAGTTTTCTCGAGTGTTTACTCATATTTTGCTCGGTTCGTCAACAACATCGATAGGGAACTTTTCTGCTTTGAACTTTGATTCAAGAACACTGTGCATATCAGAATCTCTTGTCAAAAGCTTGGTTGGACAATCGATTAAATCAATTTGAAACTCTCGCAAAATGTTTTGCATTTAAAATTGTTTTCGTGAAAACGCAAAATTGAACGAGAGTCTGAATATAGATAGATTCGGTGGATTTGCTTATCGATTTTTCTGGGAATTCTCTTATCTATGCGGGATATGCAGGTCAAGTTCTTAATTGATGTACTAAACACTTCATGCAGCTTAGTTTTAATGAGATCATCGAGTCGTCTTTGTGAACGTTTCGTTGCAAGCTAGTCGAGAAGTCAAGTTATCCCAGCGCATTTTCATAATCAACAATTATAAATGCAAATTTGTGCAATCGAATGTCATCCGTTGACAAACTAATTTCCGTTTCACAGTTCTAAAACAGAGAACACCGCGAACAAACATCAAAGTTAATTGCCGAACTCAAATTCAGTAATAATAATAAAGACTTTCCGACATATTTTCTCTCAATTTTCACGCGTTCAGTTTCCGCTCTCGAAACGAAAATATTTCCTCGTTAACATCAAGCACGAGAATGAAAAATCGCATAAGGCGAGAAGATTTATCAGAGAAACATCAAAAGCAACAAAAATAATTTCGAAAGTGGCTGAACAGCCAAAGCGAAAGCAGCCGCTCAAAACGAAGGACGTTTCATTGCAGTATTTTCGTGTGAAGCAACAACAACAAAGTGAAAACACAAGTTTTCTCTTCTCTCAGGCTTGCGACACTTTTCTCATGTGTCTTGTTAGGTTTGGATGTGAAAAATTGGTTGAAAAATAGTTCGAAAAAAAAATAAGACAAATTCGTCTGGTCCGCTTAGAATGAACCGGAATAATCTTTACGAAAAGTCTTGGAGAAGCAAAAGTAAGAGTCTAAAAAAAGATCGTTAAACTTATCCGATGTCCGACACGAACGATTTTTTACTGTCACTTGATCACTCCATGTTGTGACGTTTGTCAGTGGATATAAAAAAGATCGCTGTGGAATTGAGAATAAAAACGGTCGAGCCTGACGTCAACAATAGTCTCATAACATTCATTTTATAAAGTGGACAGACATTTGAAGGAAAGAAAGCAATTGAGAACTGACCTGGTTTATGAATTGAATGGAATCAGGTTTTCATTTGAATGTGCTTGCACAACTTTAATCGAAACCCAATCAAATGTATACCGATTGAGTTTCATTTCCGTTAGGTAAACAAAGCTGGATTTATCGGAAAATCATAAAGAGTGATCTGCTAATGTGTTTATAGCGTTGAAGTAATCGAGTGAGAGAACGATAAACATACAGCTGCGAGTTAAAAAGAAATTTTTGTGTGGAATGAAAATGTTTACGAGTACAAAGTTTACTCGGCAAGCAAATTTTCAAAACAAACGCGAGTAAATGAAAATTATTGATTCTAGTGCAGCAGCAGAAAATTGCATACCACGCTGGAAGTGATTAAAGCTGCCTCTGGATAATTGCATACAGGCTGTGGAAGGGGTTGAAGTGCTAGAAAGTGGGAAAAAAACTTTCATACGAGAAAAATGAGGTTGCCAAATGGTAGTTGAATGCAAAAATAGCTTCTTCGTTACATTAACGCTAGAATTCATGCCCCGAAAAGCAACCGATGAAAGCTAGTACAGGCTATGACGTTTCATTTATTGTTAAGAGTCACTTTGAAGCTTGGTTTTCTATCTTAAATGTTGAACTTCATGTTAACTTTCAAGTTTAAACTTCAAGCTTTAACTTCAAATGCCGGCTTTTTAAGCTTTAAGATCGTTGTAGCTTAAAGTGGCCATCCAGGAGCACCAGATGTTATCAATAACAGAAACTTTTTTAAGCCACGTACTTCAAGTAGTTTCATTGTTCCTTTAACTTCCACTACGAATTCCACCCAACAATGAACATTAAAATTGTCTTTGAACTACAAATTGCTTTCATTCTTTTTGCAGAATAAATAAGCGAGTTGCCCGAAGCTGGAACAAATCACGCTAAGCGGAAGAATTTTCGTGCAATGTGAAAAGAAAAAGTTTCAAAAGACATTCAAAGTGGTTTGCACTTTCAAGAATCAGTTCAAGATATGACAAACAAAAAACTAAAGGATGTTGGCATGATGTGAATCTGCAAAGACGAACCCTCGTTAGCAATTGACACCATCCTGTTGTTAAATTATTGATGCGGTGGATGTAAACCTCAAGCAATTATTTCTCCGACGAAAAACGAAATACAAAACTCATATCAGAGAAGATTTACGAGCGACACGAAGGAAAAAATTCTTGCCATGATGATAAACGCCATTTATTTTATCCTGCCTGTTTTAACTGCGTTATTTGGATTTGTAGGTGAGTCGAAGGTTTTTTTCTTGACGGAATTAAAATTCTCCAAGTTTTTGCAGATAAAACTTTTTCCCTTGCTTGCTTCATTTTCCGAGCTTGAAACACAAAAGAAATTTCTCCGGAAGTTATAAAGTTTCCTTCGTCAGATAGCACAAAAATTTTAGAGCTTTTGTGTGTTGAGGTCATGTGAAAAGATCCACAACACAATTGTTTTGACACATCTGCATAGTTAGAACTCCCTCGACGAACCGAACCGACCATTGAAAGCTTTGTTCAGTTTTTTCCATGATGTGTTTGAGTTACGCACAGGAGCTGTGCATTAGAATGGCCAACAAAAGGGATTTGTGCCTAAGTAACTTGACATAACAAACTGAAAAATTGTCTAAAAAATGTTAAAACACAAACCAACAATTAAACAACTTGAAGTGATTAATAAGTTATGCCAACGTTTGACCAGTAAAATGTCAAAGCTTTTTATTGAGTCATTGCATGACAAAGTTGTGAAAGCTTAACAAACTCAATTTCATACGAAAATATTTCACATTTCCGATCCTGTGAACTACGTTGTCAGTAGAATAACTTTTCACACAACATTGAGAGATGAGCGAAGGTTATTTATTTAGCATTAGCTTGGGCATGGCATGACAACGTATAATTAAATTTATTTGCCTTGTACGCCAGAAACGACTTTCGTCAATATTCTCGGCAATATCCAGCTGTCATTGCGCTGAATGGAAATCGGAACCGTTTCATGTGGTGACATTGAAATAAATGAATATTTACGTTAAGTAGTCTAATAAATTAGTGGACGAAGTTAAGCGGGATTTTTTTTTATAATTCAAATTCAATTAAAACTTTTCTTGTGTTTGCTTTTCCCATTCACGAGAAGCTAGATATTTCAATACAATTTTATGCCATTTTTGCTTAACCATACCACCAGCAATTATTCTTGAAAGCTTTACGACTTTGAAGCGAAAGATTTCCAGTTTTAAACTTTAAAAGTTTAACTTTCCGGATTGAAAAACTTTCTCGTCTTTAATTCTGCTTGATTCGATTGCATGTGTCATCGTCAACATCATCGCCTTTGTATGTGTCACCTGGCATGGAATTTGAAATAATCATCTCTATAAGGAAATTGGAACTGAAATTGGATACGACGGAAAATTCTGTCAATCAAACATTGAACATAGAAGCATCGAATGACTTCGGAATTTATTAAGCTCGATGGCGTAGCTAATTTTAGCAAATCATTTTCGCAATTTCCTTTTTGTGTCAACATTGTGTCAACTCGTCCGTCGGCTTATTTTTTCATGAATTTGAATAGCTTTTCCCTATCGAGAAATGAAATTCCCGATGCATCCATAAATTGATGTTGGATGAATTCATGAATATTTTTTTGCCGTCTCGAAGTTACATCTGCATGATTTGCCTGATGACCCCTCCGGTTAAAAACAAGCAACTTATTTACAGTTTTTGCAGTGAATCGAGAAATTTCAAAAAACGAAATAATTTTTATTGCAAGGGAAATCAAGTCCAATGAAAAGTTTTCCGTGTCGATTCAACCGTGAATGAGAGCGCTTGAAAGCAATTTCTAAAGTTTTTTATTCAAGTTGAGACGTTCGTTTAAATGGAAAAATAAACTTTGTGTGCATAAAAGCTCGGAAATAATCTAATTATTGTTCATTTCAATCATTTCTCGCTGTTTTAGGCTTGCATAACCTTTAGATAAGCTGATTATGATTACAGAAAACTTTGAAATTTCCTTTATTATGCTTAAAACCGCCTTCAAACTTAGGTTTCCAAAATACAAAGCAAACATTTAGATTAGTTTCGAGTATTATCATGATAAAACAGACGGGAAAGGGACATCACGTTGTTGACATCATGACAGTTAATCGGTTTCCAATAATTTTCAAAAATGCTGATCCCATTCAGCTTTCTGTAAAAGCCACACTTCTTGAACTTTCACATTGAAAACAATAATTCAGAATTTTTTAGATTATTTTCAAGGACGCTCCATGAACTTTGACTTCCAGAAATTCTGTACTGCTTGAAAAAATCAGTAAAAAACGCTTGGAATATTAAAAATAAATGGAGCAAAAGTTTCAATCGCAGATGTTTCCTTCTTTGATATTCAAAGCTTCCTGGGATCGCAAACGATTTCACGCGGTTTTACTTCACATTTGAGAAAACTGAATCTCATGAATATTCATAACATTCGAGAAAAAAAAATTCTACAGCACTGTCAATGATGTTTGCTAGTACTTCTGTCTGCAGGAACTCCCAGACATCAGTTTGCAGCATTTTTCCTTCTCAATTTCATCCTGCTTAGTTAGCATTGCAAGCTTGAAGCATTGAATTTACTTCAAAATCTGCTTTAATTACGTCGCTAAACCGCATGATGCACCTCGGCTTCAGTTCATATTATTAGCTTTTCATATCCCATAAGCGTGATTCATGCTACTGAAAGTTCAAACTGTACTCAGCGTTTTTTACGTTGAATTTTGGCACACAACTCGTCTCTTGGCTTGACCTACTTCGTTCAGTTGAGTCGAGTCGAGTGAATGCATGTGTGCATGATTCATTTTTGAAGAGCCTTCTGAAAAGCAAATATTCTAAGCAATCTCTGTAGACAATATTTCAAATGTCAAGATCGTAATTTATCGAATCGATTTCATTATTCCGTGTCTCTTGTTTCATTTCAGATAGCTTAGAAGAAGATTGTGTAGATTTTCAAGGCAACACAATTGCACATGGACTGCTGTATGTTCCTGGTGAGAACCGACGCGTGAAAACCAATGAAGCGCAAAGCTGATAGTTTTTTAATTGCAGGCCCGGGTGTGTGCAGCCTTTGCGTCTGCTATCACTCAGAACCATTATGGTGTAAATCAATTTATTGCGATCCACCATACGTGAGTATCCCTTTTCCTCTTATTCGCGATAATTCACGCTCATCTTGTCATCAGCATCAATTATAAAACAATTCTAACGTCAATCGACCGCTGAACGATGACATATAATTTGTTGTTTTAGCCTCGCTTATCAAATTATCGATTAGTGCCGCAATGGCCGTTGTTGTTTGATTAGATTACCAAACAACTGATGTTTAGTCAGTTGAATATTTCAAAGCGATTGTGATGACGCAAATGAAGTTAAAGAACAAGACTTGCAACAAGGAGAACTTGAACTTTAACATTTTCATAAGCGTTTCATAAGCGTTTTCATCAAATGAAAACAAAACCGAACCAAAATTGAAATTTCTCGAATTCTAAACTTCAAAGTTTCCTTGCAAAGTTGCAAAGCTCGTTTATTTTTGAAAGCCAACATCGATTTAGCGAAATTATTTATGGTAATGATGATCAATCAACCTCGAACCTCGAAAATACATTTTTACACTCCAATGAATTGATTATTGATCATAAAATTATTTTTATTTTCATGTTTACCTCAAAATGGCCAATCATGCAATTTGGTAATGTATTGACTGCGAGTAGTTTTGTAAAACGTTCCGCGTAGGTGAAAAGTGCTGTGAATTTGAATGTTTGGACACTCCAGGCGAGAACCTTAAATATGAGGTTAGAAAACAAACTTTGCATGTCCTGAAAAGCTTTGCAAACATTTTGCAACGTATATCAACAACCATTGCAATCGTCTGCAAATTTCATTAACCAACTTTTTGTTTCCAAATTTTAGGAGCGAAACCGACAAAAACAGATAATTTTGGCGGGACGAAGCAGTGAAGCAGCGCTTAAGCCTTTGACATTGTCTGTGATTATCAGCATAGAGTTTCTAAAACTAGCAGCGAAACGAATCCTGCAATAGTTGTTAAAATAGATAAAAAAAATCCGCTTTAATCTTGCAGCAAGAAATCGAATGAAAAGGGAAATACAGAAAATAGATTTCAATTCAAATAAAATAAAACTACAAACGCCAATTATGCTCAAGACGAAAACCATGAAAACTGTTAAGTTATTAAAGTTATTACCAAAATACAGCGGAAAATTGTACATAAATTCTACTAGAAAATTAAGCTTTTAAGGTTTGCTTTTAATTTTTATTCCACTCCAAGAATTTTCTCATAGAAAAGAACTTAAATAAACATCTTGAATTTTCGTTTCGACTTTCCAAAGCTTTTAATTCAAAACTTTCATAGACGAAAAAAGACTCAAAAAGCTTAGTGAATAAAAAATTGAAGTCTTATGAAAACTTTATCTCTTTCAATCTAACAAAAATACAATAAACATTAAACTTTTCAAACTAGCAATCCGATGATTTGTTAAAGTTTGAATTCAGTCGCTAAATGAAACGTAAATTGAAAATGATTTTAAATAATTCGTCGAGAGCTTTTAAAAACAAAAATGCCCACGATTGTTATGTAGTTTTTGTTAAATTTGAATTCCTAACCAGTTCCGTGAAAATCTAAGATTGCAAACCTGCGAAAACTACGTCCACAGCAAACAGTGTTGCTGATTGCTAAATAATTTTTTTTATCAAAGAGTTAAATCTCCACCGATTGGTCAGTGCTGAGACTTGTTCACTAAACAACTTACACCAGTTGGATTCGTTAAAGTCTGAGATTGCTTGGTGTTCAGCGTTTTGGTAACAAACTTTGATCAAATGAAAAAAATTCTAAAGGTTATATCAGTACATGAATTTGTGATAACATAGCAAATAATTTATCGACGATTTTAAAGACAACCTTGGTAAGAAAAAAGATTCAATTTTAAAACTTAAACGAGTGAAAGTAACAAATAAATTCGATGGCAGACGAAACAATAACTGTTATCACAAACATGTAATTGAAAATTGGTGTTATCGACATTTTCTAGCGACGATATCAAAACTACAGGTTTCAATAAAAAATTTGATTTTCCAGACGCGGTATCGGTTAAAACTCCTAACTCCTATGATTGTAATAATTTAAGTCAAAAATTTTACAATAAATTCATTTTCGATTTAACAAAAACTTTGTTTTTTTTCTCGAGTTTCTCAGTGAAAAGTTAATAAATTGGTTTTACTATGTTGTACTTAATGTAACGATGTAAACAAATGGTTTTTTTTTAACCAAATATTTGTTTTGTTTTTCATTTCAGTGAAGGAAATATTGCAGATGAATGACTTCAAGGTTTGCTTTGAATCAAAAATTGTTATTGAAAGCAATTTTTTGAATAAAATATACAAAACCGTACTGCTTTTTTTGTTACAAAATCTTATGTTTATTTCAATGGTCGATCGCAAATTAAATGTACAATTCAGCTGAATGCAACTAAAAAGTTTTTGATGTTTACAGAACAGTGTTTGTCAAGTATAATTTCTTACTTGGTCAATTAAATTTTCAAAATTCAAATGTTATCAATTTTAATTGTCTGAGAACTCCAACTCAATTATTGATCCGGCTTCAGAGGGAGATTTTGGTTTCCAATCGGAAATTTGACGACGCTTTTGATCGCAAGGTTTTGAGAATTCTACCGGCGTGACTTTAGCGAATGAAACTCTACCATTGTACGAGACTAACAAAGCTTGTTTAGCGCGAGCTGCCATGTCTGTTGTAAGGAACTGAACGTAGGCGTTAACTCTTGTCCTGGAAACTCGAATTATCTGGGCGTTTGTAATGATGCCGAACTTGACAAATGTTGAAATCAGTTCATCGTACGTGATTTCCGGATCCAATTGGTCTGCGAACAAAGTTCGTGAGATGTTCACGACGTTTTGATGCTGTTTTGAGCTGTTCAGCTGGACATACGATACTGTAAGTTGTCGACCACAGAGTGTAAGCCCTCGCAACTCGCAAGACATGTTTCGGTACTCGATGAAGGCTTGCTGATCGCCTTCTTTGTAGTTGATTTTCTGGATCGTCCCGAATTGACTGAATTTCGAATTCAATTGTCTTTTGCTGATTCCAACGTCGAGACCGTCGACTCTGATGCACTTTGAACCTTTTGCGAAATCAATACGGCAATGAAGCTTCCCAATGAGTTGACCCGACATCGCATGTTGGGCACGTTTTGCCATATCCAAAGTTTGAAAGTATATGAAAGCAAAAACAGTTTTAGATTTCTTGATGATTTTGAGGTCTTTGATAGTGCCGTACTTTCTAAAGACATTGAACAAAATTTCTTCGGTGGAATCGGTTTCTAAATTGTTAACGAAGATAGTCGGCGATGGGGTTGACACACTGACTTCACTCGCGGTAGTTAACGAAGTGGGTGATTGATTTTGAAACCTGCTGCGTGTATTACGCGATGAGAAATCGTCCAACGCAGCATTGTTGTTGAAAGCAAATCCAACGCAAAGCTTGTGGTCAGGACCCCCGAGCGTATATCCGTAAAGTTGTTCTACTGCAGAGGTGGCAGAGGCAACTGTTTGGTATTCCACAAACGCCTGTGAGTCACCCTCAATGTACTCGATTCGTTTAATCGAGCCAAATCGTTCGCATTCAGTTTTCAACCGAGAAAAACTGATCCACGCAACAAGTCCTTCGATCCAAACGCGGTTTGACGGATTAACGACCCAGTATCTAATGAAACACTGACGCTTGCCAAGCATCTGGCCTGACAACGTAACTTTCGCACGTGAAGCCATGTCCAAAGACTGGAATGTTATCAACACGCCACTCTCTGGTTGGCGAAAGTTGATGCTTTCAATTGCACCGAATTTCCCGAAAATCGACATCAAAGCTTTTTCATTCGCATCATGATCCAAGTTCGCGACGAAAATCGTTCGGCTAGCTGGTTGCTCAGCTTTGGTAGCATTGCGGTTGGAATTCCTATTTGTGTCTGACGTGCGTTCCAAAACATTTTGTAATTGGCAAGTTTTATAATCCTTGCGTATTATACTACCCGTCATCAGCTTGTTCACTTCAAGGTTCACGTTCTGCATTGTCTGAGCCATTTTTACCTGAGTGTCGGCCAACTTTCTTGACAGCAGCGAAATTTTTCCGTCTTTGAACTTTAATTTTTCTTGGAAAAACTCATCAAAACTGTCGTTTCGTCGAGATTGCTTGCAAATCTCGTCGTTTGCTGCGCAAAGTTCAGTCTGCAAACGTTTAATTTCTTGATTTGAATTCAATTCAAAGCCGCTGGACTTCTGTTTGCTTTCATTCAGTCCACTAGCTTCATTTTCTAAGCGGAATTCAAGCCTTGCAATGACTTCATTGAAATCGTGCACGACAGAACGGAAAGATTCACCTTTGCTGTTGTCTTCAGACTGAAGCAGTACAACAAGAGTGGCGTTGATTTTGATCAGGTTTTGAATTTCTCTAAAAATTGAATGTCAAACAACACAGAAGCTTAATGAATGGGAATTGAACTCACAAATCCAATTGCTGTGTGATTTCAGTTGACGATTGATGACTGCTATTGTTTGAAGTTTGTGATTGCTTGCCTTCGTTGATTGGCGTCATTGAGTTCTGACCAAACACTTTTCGCATGAAATCCATCGCTGGAAACAAAAATTTCGTTTTGCTAGCTTGGTAAGCGGACACGAGCCAACGTTGTCTGTGGTTGTAGATGAACTGACAGAACATTCGTCGATGTCCATAGATTTTAGAGAGTCTCTCTCGAAACTAAGTTTTTTGATTACAAAAGAAAACAAATGCTTTTATATTAAACAAAAACGTCGCAGGTAGATTGTCAGAGACTTACAACTGCGTTCAGAACCCAGCCAAATCAAGTAAAACAACTACTTTTTTATTGAATTTCTTAATTCATTTGGCAAACAACATGTTTTTCATAGTTCTCAAAAAGTTAATCGTCTGAGAATTCCAACTCAAACGTGGACCCAACTTCAATAGGAGATCCAGGTTTCGAAGCAGACGTCAACGAATGGTGATCATCATCGCAAGTGTCTGAAAGTTCACGATTTTGTTCATCACCGCAGCCCAATCTAGCAATTTCATATCCACTAATCTGTTTTTTATAATCGATTGGTTCTAAAGTCACTTCCAATTGCTTGACTTTTTTGTGGTTTGCAAATATTTGCAAACTAAAAGTTTGATCCAGAACACGTTTTTAAAAATCGTGTTCTGGCAATGACAAGACACAGTTTATTATTGCTTGACCGAATAAAAATGATAACTACAACAAGAAAGAGCTTTCTTTTATTGTGCATTACTTCAACATTTTAAATCACTGACGAAAAAGTACTCATTTTCCTGCTATCCCTTTCCGTACTTCTGATCTATGGTTTTGGAACACAGCATGTTGAACATTCACATACATAGTTTGTAGTAGATTTTTTCGTTGCTCTTTTTGCCATTTGATACAAAGCAATAATCATCAACGAGCACTTTCACTGATTCTGGCAGTTCCAGTACCGATACTTCTTGTGTTTCCTTAGCCTCAATTCTACGTTTCTTGCCATAGTTCACTGGCTTCTTCAGTCGTCTTTCCATTTTGCGTTTTGACTTCATCATCATCAGGTGAGGGAGTGGTATCAGAACTCTCAACACATCTTTCAGGCCTCCAAAGGAGGCCTCAAGATGCCCGGTGAAAGGATCATTTGAGATCCCGTATCACCCTCAGTACCATCATTTGATGGTGATTTTTTTGGCCGAGCCGCTGCTATTGTACCTACAATTGCCTGCCTGGCTACTCAAATTCGGCTGCCTGCCTTAAAACATTGTGCTCGCGGCTTCATTATACATTTACACATAAACATTTAAGATGAGGCAGAATTCGGTGAAAACGTCTTGTATTCTCTCACGTCACTGGGAATCCGTTCCTTTAAAATCAGAGTTGGTTAGCACCAACACCATACTTTAAAGGGTCTCGTTTTCATGACGTTTGACCTGTCGTTCTTCACGGTCCCTCGCATTCATTTCTCCATTTATCAGCGCTCGTCCAGTGCCTTCAACGCTGAACAATGGAGACGTTCTCGGAACTTTTCACAAGACAACAAAAGTCAGAGAGAGAGAGTACCGAACAGTTTGCTACCTGCTTAAACACATTTTTCTTCACTTCATATTTTTCTTGACAACTTTTCACTATTTTGCGACACTATATAATTGTAGCTTATACAATATGATTAATCTTAACTACTTGAAAAAATAAGTTGGTTGAGAAATCGGTACCAAAGTAAATTTTGGCCTCGAACAACAGACAAGAATCTTTAGTTTTCACCAACCGAATCGGTCCGATATCGGCTGATTTTTTTGATTCAGTTGAAAATCAAGAAAATGTCTTAGTTCAAAAAATCAACAAAATAAATTTTCCATTCTTTTTAGCGTGCCCATGTAAGGCTGTTAGATTTAAATTGTATTCTATTTCAATATTTTAACTGTCGTATGCTATGTCCAATTCTTATTTTATTGTCGTTTGAAATCAGTTAACAGGAAGTCTCTAATTGTCATTACATGTTCGTCCAAATCGTCCCAAGCTCTCTTCAAATTTTCAGTCATCTTTGACTTCGATCGATAGCTTGGATGCACTCGGCTTTTCTGGTTCTCGAAAAGAACAAGCAATTTCTTGATGATTTTTTGTTCCAGAACACGATTTTTGTTTGTAAAAAGTTGCAAATATTTACAAACTTTTACAAACTTTAATGTTGTTTGCAACTATTTGCAAACTTTTTTTTTGTTTGCAAATATTTTCAAATATTAGTTTGCAACTATTTGCAAACAACAAAAAAGTTTGTAAAATTTTGCAAATATTTGCAAATTTTTTTTTTGTTTGTAAATAATTGCAAATAGTTGCAAATAATTTCAAATGGTTGCAAATAATTGCAAATAGTTGCAAATGACCACGACTCAACGCAATTGATCTTCTTTGTGAAAATCGACCGAGTTGACGTTTCCATAAACAACGAAAAGCGATTTTAATTTCTCCAAACTTATTCCAGACCCAATGGCCTCAACTTTGATGATTCTTAAATTCATCGCGTACTCGACGTGACAGCGACGTTTTTCAATTAGTTTGTTTGACAGCAAAGTCATCGCATGCGCTGCCGTCTTCGAAGACTTTTCCAAGCTTTCTCTGGACTCAGATATAATTGATGATTCCGTAAGCGCTGAAAAGTTTGCGCCATCAGGGTTAATTTCTTCCACAGCTCGTTCCAAGTGCGACCGAATGTTGGCCCAATGCTTCATAAGCTTCGCGATCAT
>JPYR01000883.1:8858-19530 GCA_000775305.1 Belgica antarctica
ACATCATTTGGCGTTGTTTCCGCTTAAAATAAGGTGTAAACATGAAACATGATTGCATGCTCCTGCTGGGAAAAGATGGTGTGACATAAAAAGAAATTTTAACGGTTTTCTTCGATTTTGAACTTGGTGGTTTTCATCGAATAACACAAATTTCTGGTGGTTTTCATCGGGAATAGTATTAAACCCCCATGAACATAACCCCCATGAACATAACCACCAAGAACATAACCACCAAGAACATAACCACCAAGAACAAAACCACCAAACAAAACCACCAAGATTCAAAATCGGAGAAACCGTTAAATTTTATAAAAAAAACGTATGGAAATTTATAAACAACAACAACACCATCTCTTACCAGCATGTAAATTAGGGAAATAAACGAACAACATCTCTTACCAGCATGTAGATTAGGGAAATAAACGATTTTAATTTTAACCATGAAATTCACGCGCCCAAAGTAAACAACAACAACACCATCTCTTACCAGCATGTAAATTAGGGAAAAAGACGATTTTTATAAACAACAACAACACCATCTCTTACCAGCATGTAAATTAGGGAAATAAACGAACAACATCTCTTACCAGCATGTAGATTAGGGAAATAAACGATTTTAATTTTAACACATGGAAATTCACGCGCCCAAAATAAACACAACAACACCATCTCTTACCAGTATTAAGGAAATAAAGATTTTAATTTTGTCTTGGAATAAACCATGAGGGAGATGCTGGAACATCATTTGATTGGAATAAACCATGAGGGAGATGCTGGAACATCATTTGGCGGTTTCCGCTTAAAATAAGGTGTAAACATGAAACATGATTTCATGCTCCTGCTGGGAAACTATGGTGTCATAAAAATAAATTTTAACGGTTTTCTTCGATTTTGAACTTGGTGGTTTTCATCGATTTACACAAATTTCTGGTGGTTTTGTCCATGGTGGTTGTGTTCATGGTGGTTTGATACTATTCTCGTTTTCATCATGGTGGTTTTATTCATGGTGGTTTTCGATCCTTCCGTATACAATGCTTCTATTCTTGTTCAAATCTATTCTCACGACCTCTGTGGTTTGTGTCTTCGTCAAGAGCTCATGTATCGGCTAAATTCGAGTCAGTCACCAGATTTTTAGTAATTTTAATTAATTAGTGAGTCAAAATAGCAGCTTAGGATGTCATCAAAGGGTGGTCGTCCCCGCGTGGACGAGCTGATCCAATCGATTTCGCTCCACTCACCCAACCCGCTCGTGCTGCACGGCACAATCCTCCCATTTTTGTTCCTCTACGGATCTTGGCTGTATTTTTGGGTTTTTGTTTATGGCGTGGAGGAATACTACGAGGCCGGTCTCGTGACACTAGTGGGAATAGCCTTCGTTCAGATTTTCACATGTCTGTGCTGCTTCTGGAGTGTGCATTTCCGAACGTGGACGAGCTGCCGCAAGGTGAGGTGTCACTTTTTGTTTTAATTTTTTTGTCACCCTGAAATTTTCGCTTTGTCATTTTAGAGCAAATCGCCAGCGACAGCGGTGCTTGCGAAAGTTGTTCCGACTGAGAACAACGGGTCGAGCGAGCTGGTCAAGATCCAGCACACGAAAATCGACAAGTTAGACACCGAATACTTCTTCACGTTCCAAAAGATCAAGTATGTCTGGGACGAGAACAAGAAGCAGTTCCGAGCCACCGAGTTCCCCATCAACCGACCATTCCAAGAGTACTTTGAAGCAAAGGGCCACGAAGATGACGAGTTACTGGCGGTGGCTGAAAAGCGATTTGGCAAAAATTCGATGGAAATGGTCGTGCCCGAATTTCACGAGCTGTTCACCGAGCGAGCAACCGCGCCCTTCTTCGTGTTTCAAGTGTTCTCGGTTGGTCTGTGGTGTCTGGATGAGTATTGGTATTACTCGCTGTTCACCCTCTTCATGCTGATCGTCTTCGAGTGCACTTTAGTGCAACAGCAGCTGCGAAACATGTCCGAGATCAGGAAAATGGGCAACAAACCGTATTCGATCAACGTCTATCGCAACCGCAAGTGGCGCACGATTCAATCCAATGATTTGATACCCGGCGATCTAGTGTCCATCACGCGGCCAACCGAAGACAACCTCGTTCCATGCGATATTTTGTTGCTAAGAGGCACTTGCATCGTAGATGAGTCGATGCTGACTGGCGAATCGGTGCCGCAAATGAAAGATTCGATGGAAAACGTTGACGACTTGAAGCGAGAGTTAGACGCTGAGGGCGACGGCAAGCTTTTCGTTCTGTTCGGTGGCACCAAAGTTGTGCAACACACTTCACCAGCGAAAGGCGCCATGCGAGCACCCGACAACGGATGCATTGGCTACGTTCTCCGAACCGGCTTCAACACGTCTCAAGGAAAACTGTTGCGCACAATTCTTTTCGGAGTCAAGCGCGTGACCGAAAACAACATCGAGACCTTCGCTTTCATCATCTTCCTGATGGTCTTTGCTGTCACCGCTGCGGTCTACGTTTGGATCAAGGGAAGCGAGAACCCCGAGAGAAATCGCTACAAGCTCTTCCTCGAGTGCACGCTTATCTTGACGTCGATCATTCCGCCCGATCTTCCCATCGAGTTGTCACTCGCCGTCAACAGTTCGCTTCTTCAGCTTTCGAAGCTCTTCGTTTTCTGCACTGAACCGTTCAGGATTCCATTCGCCGGCAAGGTTGAAATCTGCTGCTTCGACAAAACTGGAACACTGACCAGCGACAACCTCGTCGTTGAAGGCATCGCCGGGCTGGATGGCAAGAAGGAAATCCTTCCAATCGGTGACATTCCAGAGCAAACTGCACAAGTGCTTGCAACATGCCACTCGCTTGCGCAACTCGACGATGGACTTGTCGGTGATCCGCTCGAGAAGGCAACTTTGACTGCTATCGACTGGAACTTGAGTCGAGGCGACTCGGTCATCCCTAAACGTGGAAAATATAAGGCGCTCAAGATCTACCAACGTTATCACTTCTCGTCGTCGCTCAAGAGAATGTCCGTTCTCGCTGGCTACATTCAGTCATACACCGGTGAGACTCACTACCTTGCAACGGTGAAAGGCGCTCCGGAAACGGTCATGAACATGCTGAAAACAGTCCCACCAGGCTACGAAGAAATTTACCTTGAATATTCAAGGCGTGGTGCGAGAGTTCTCGCATTGGGTATCAAAGAGCTGGGAAAAATGGATCACCAGACAGTGCGTGAGATGAAACGTCAAGACATTGAGAGTGACTTGACCTTCGTAGGATTTGTCATCATTTCCTGCCCGCTCAAGCCCGATTCCAAGGCGGTCGTGAAAGAAATTCTGCAAGCTTCGCACAAAGTCGTGATGATCACCGGCGACAACCCCTTGACAGCGTGCCACGTTGCAAGGGAACTCAGGTTTACCAGAAAGCCGATTTTAGTGCTGACACCAGGCGAAAAAGAGAACACTCTGGAGTGGCGCGGCATTGTTGGTGACGTGAACCTCGTGACAAGCGGTAAGAATGCGAAGCGAGTCAAGGAAATATTCAAGGAATACGATTTCTGCATTACCGGCGACGCTTTGACGTTCTTGAAGGAATACGAACACGAGTACTTAAACGAGGTCCTGCCTTACGTCACTGTCTTCGCACGTTTTGCGCCTAAACAGAAAGAATTTGTCATCATTACGCTGAAGAAGCTCGGCTATTACACTTTGATGTGCGGAGACGGAACCAACGACGTCGGTGCTTTGAAGCACGCTCACGTCGGTGTATCGATTTTGAGCAACGCGCCTCTCAAGCCCGGCGAGAGAAAAGAGAAGAAGAAAAACGAATTGTCTCCGATAGCGCCTGCAGGTCCAATCCGCCAGCCAGTCACCGATGCTGAACGTAATTTATCACCGAGAGAACGTGCGATCAAACAACAGCGACAGAAACTTGTTGAGAATCAAGAACGAATGCAGAAAGTTCTCCGCGAGATGGATGAAGAGTCGATGAAGATCGTCAAGCTCGGCGACGCTTCCATCGCTGCACCATTCACCAGCAAACTTTCCTCCATCCAGTGCGTGTGCCAAATCATCAAGCAAGGCCGGTGCACTCTGGTGACGACTCTGCAGATGTTCAAGATCCTCGCTTTGAACGCTCTAATCTCCGCTTATTGCCAAAGCGTTTTGTACATTGACGGCGTGAAGTTTAGCGACACACAAGCCACGCTCCAAGGACTGTTTTTAGCCGCTTGCTTCTTGTTTATTACAAGATCTAAGGTAAGAACCTATTGAAGCCGTTGGAACTCAACTAAATTTCTTTATTTGCAGCCATTAAAAGTATTATCAAAGCATGCTCCACTGCCAAACATTTTCAATGTGTACTCAGTGACGACGATTCTAGGACAATTCGCTGTGCATTTCGTTTCTTTGATTTACCTTGCACATGAAGCGTCACTTCGAGCGGGACCAAGGTGAGTTTGAGTGCGAATGAAAGTTTCAAAATCAACAAGTTTTAACTATTTTAGGGACACAACAATAAAACTGAACATTGACATGACACCAGAAGACAAGGTCGCCGAGTTTGAACCGAACATCATAAACAGCACGGTTTATTTAATCTGCATGGGTCTGCAAGTGTCGACGTTTGCTGTGAACTACAAGGGACACCCGTTCATGGAGTCTCTGAGAGAAAACCGGCTGCTGTTGTACTCGATCTTGGCATCGAGCGGTGTTGTCCTGTGCTTGGCGCTTAATATCATTCCCGATCTTCAAAGCGCCTTTCAAATTATTGATTTTCCGGATGACGTGAGTTTGTTCGAAGGCTTCTCGCTGAAGGTTTCGCTAATCTTTTAATTTTTAGTTCCGGAAGATTCTCATTTTCGTGCTGCTGGCTGACACTTTCCTTGCGTTCGCTGTCGACAAGAGTTGCGCCTTCTTATTCGGCGAAAATAGACGAAAAATTGACATCCTGAACCATTGAAAGGACTCGGCAACCTTCGTAGACTAAATGAAACTAAATTTTATTGTGAAAACGGCTTTACACAATTATGGAATTAGAAGTGAATTAAAAAATTTGAAATTTATAATCTTGATAAGCGATTTTAATTACTTCTTATCGCGATAGCGCTGAGCAGTCATTAAAATTCCGAGCTGTTAAGCTACAGTTCAGGTGGCAGTTTTGTGGTGATTAATATTCGCTACGTGGCAGGGCTTGAGTCGTGCAAGGATGATATGTATGGAAAAATTTGTCGAATTGACTTGCAAATATTCGTGTTGACGTATTCTTGGCATGCAAGTTGGCATGCAATGTCAATTTAGACTTAGTCATGAGGAAACTCACTAATTTTTAATCTCTCCAGTCCAAAGATCCGTCAATGATTTAATCAGGAATCGCACCTGCAATCAACATCTAAACGTAACGGTGCCAACATTCAACCTTGTGCGTCTGATTTCCGCGACTCTGCCGGCTTTTGTTGTTCAATCACTCGGCGACTCAAGTGTTCACAAAAACATTGAAAAGTCGCTTCGGATCTACACTTTTTTACCAACTGAAGCGCTGATAACAAGTGTTTAGTCATAATTGAATTGATAATAGCATGTGAGGTGAGCCTTTAAAAGTGAAGATTTTGTCGAATTAACGTGAATTACGCGCGAAATCAACAACATCCCGTCGTAGATCAGACACGTTGCTGCTTTTGAGCGATATTAAGAGCGTCCAATTAGCATAATCGTGTCGGTAAACAAGTTTCATAGCATTTCGC
This sequence comes from Belgica antarctica, assembly GCA_000775305.1. Classification (NCBI taxonomy): domain Eukaryota; kingdom Metazoa; phylum Arthropoda; class Insecta; order Diptera; family Chironomidae; genus Belgica; species Belgica antarctica. The sequence continues at coordinate 14,574 of JPYR01000883.1, forward strand.
GCCTTATTAGAGTCAGATGTGGCGAGTGGAGCCGGAACCGTTGCACAACGCTGATCGAAACTTTCACCGACAACCCTGAAGCAAATTGAATTGCCTTCACAATATTTTCTTTCTCTGAGTGCGGTTTCAGTTTATTTTCCAATGTCCCGTCGAGTGTTTCTCTAAAGTATTTTTCGATTTTATTATCAGCTGCCAATTGAGACTTCACGGTTGGCTCTTCCTTCCTGCAACAGATTCATTTAAATTGTAAGTGACCGTGACGTGACGTCCGCGCGCGTGTGAATCACAAAACATTTATTGCTCAATATGAACTTTGCCTTTATGCTGATCAATTAGTCAATGTCGATCGACGTAACGGAAACGCAAAGACAACCTAGTTCCAATGTGCAATGTGAAGTTGGTTTTTTTGTCAATCGGTGGCGCTTAATTGCCACTTAGCTTACCGTGAAAAGTTTCAATGACCGCATTAAAATTATTCTGTTTGTGCCGAGTGGGTACAAAAGTCTGATAACTGAGTTTGCGAGACAATTGTTGTTATCAAACGATAAGCGGTTGTTACAAATTGTGCTGACGCGTCAATTAACCCAGACAACGTGATAAAACCAGATACACTCTCGTTTATTCTCCGCAGGTGAGAAGGCGTTGCGAATTATCTTAATCATGGGCGACAGCAAGGATGGCTTCAAGTTTCACGGGATCGACTACGCGGTATTCGGCGCGATGCTGGTGTTCAGTGCTAGCGTCGGAGTTTACTTCGGCTACTTCAACAAGTCAAAGTCGAAGAAACGAAACTCTGCGAGTCAGCGGGAGCGCGTCAACGATGAAGCGTTCACAGATAAGAAAAGCACCGACTTCGGATCAAAGTCCATGCTGGAATATTTATTGGGATCCCGCAAGTTGAAACCATTCCCCGTGGCGATGTCACTTGTTGCTTCATACATCAGCGGCGTGACGGTGCTGGGAACGCCGGCTGAAATCTACAACTACGGCACACAATACTGGCTAATTGTTCTGCCGATATTTCTCATGGGATTCATCGTGTCTTACGTCTACTTGCCAGTTTTCTGTTCACTTAAGGTCGGAAGTTCTTACGAGGTATTTGTCGAAATTGTTTGCGACTCAGACCGGAATATTTATTTTCTTCGTATGCTTTAAGTATTTAGAGCTGCGGTTCAATCAACATGTGCGGACATTGGCCAGTGTTATGTTCGTCATCGACGAGGTGAGATTTAAAGGCACTTTGCCGAAACATTTCAAATAGAATATTTTGGTCATTGTTGCAAAGGTTCCGCGCTCGCGTGAACAGATTTCTGAGATGTTGGGATCGAACCCAGTTGAAGTTTCTTCACTGCATTTATTTTTAAATAAGGAATCGCAGTTGATGCGTTCCCGCCTTAGAAGTTTATTAGTCACCAAAGCTGTTCGTCATTTGGTAACATCTTCGGAGGCAAGAATAATCTCAATTCCACAGTCTAGAACGCTCTACTTGGCACTCAGACTACTTCAGACAAACAAAGGAGGGACATTTCTTTTTAATTCTTTTAATCACCATTGATCAAATTGACGCAAAACTTTTAACTGCAGTATAATTATATTAATGTTTATGTTGTCATGACACTAAGCAGAGAAACGTTTTGAATGTGAAACGAAAATTGTTTTACACGCGTTGTTTAAATGTGTTAGTGAAAGCTGCCTTTGAAAAATTTACTAACTGCTAAAAGTAGTGAAAAGAAAATCGATGGAAATTAAAAATTAATAATGTCATTTCAGCTTCTTTTCCTGCCAATCATCATTTATGTACCTGCGTTAGCGATGAATCAAGTCTCAGGAATTGACTTGCACTTAATCGGTGGAATCGTGTGCATTATTTGCGTATTTTACACGCTGGTCGGTGGAATCAAGGCGGTTGTGCACACGGATGCGTGGCAGATCATCATCATGTTCATATCAGTCTTGGTTGTGGCACTGATCGGGACTTTTCACCTCGGTGGACCAGTACAAGTGTTCGACAGGGCAACAGAAGGTGGTAGAATTGATTTCTTCAAGTAAGTTATGAACTTTTAGCTCCAAATTGATATAAATAATTGACAATTCCAAATTTTTAGCTTCAGAGCGTCACTTTACGAGCGCCAAACTTTCTTTGGCGTCGTTATCGGTGGATTTTTCTATTGGACGTCTTTCAATTCTGTCAATCAGACGATGGTTCAGCGATACATGTCACTGCCAAACCTGAAGAAAGCTCGCCGGGCCATCGTCATCTTTACCGTCGGAATCATTCTGTTCGTGTCTGTTTGCTGTTATGCTGGGATGTTGATCTATGCAAAGTATTTTAAATGTGATCCACTGACGAGTGGGATGGTTAAGCAAGACGATCAGCTGTTCCCAATCTACGTGATGGAAACTGTGGGGAACTGGAGAGGCGTCGCTGGGCTGTTCATCGCTGGAGTATTTGGAGCGGCTTTAAGTTCTTTGTCGGTTGTGCTCAACTCAACCGCGGCTGTTCTGCTCGAAGACATCTTAAAAGGATGCTTCAAGTGCAAGCCATCGGAAAAAACAGCACTTATCTTTGTGAAAAGCTCGATTCTGGTACTGGGTGGAGCTGCAATGGGATTCTTATTCATTGTTGAGAAACTCGGAGGAATTCTTGGAGTTGCCACATCACTAACTGCAATCGCATCTGGGACAACGTTCGGGATTTTCACGCTTGGCATGCTGAATCCGTACTCGAACTCAATTGGAGCGCTGTTCGGTGCCGTTGCAGGCGGAGCTCTGTCTGGCTGGGTGTCGCTTGGATCTCAAATCGCTGTGGCTAGCGGTTCTGTTGTGCCACACAAGCTGCCAGTGTCAGTTGAAGCTTGCCCAATCGGGAACCTCACAGGCATCGTTGAGCGATTCTACCCTGATGAATCCGACGTTTTCCCTTTGTACCGACTCAGCTTCCACTGGATCAATCCAATTGGAATCTTCACAGTCATAATCGTCGGGTCTATTATCAGCTACTTAACTGGCGGTCGAAAGCTTGAAAAAATCGACCCAGAACTGATTTCACCGGTGATCCACCGGTTTTTACCTTCGGACTGCTTCACCAACTACGGCATGACCAGCAAAAACAAGCGACTTAAGGAAAACATGGAACTGAACGTCAGCAGACTCTACGCCGACGATGACTCATGATCGAACTTATTTTTAGACTTTACTGAAGGTGTTGATGGTGTTGAGAGCAACACGAATTTTTGTTTTATTCCTTCTGATAAACGATAAAGACTGTGATAACGAGTAAACTGTTACTTTTTATATGGGACCTTCAAATAGCGTTTTGTAGTTTTACCGAAAATAAAAAATGATTTTTAAGAACTCGGACGTTTACACTTTGGAGATTTTTTTGATCCAAGGTCGAATGTATGCAATGTTTGTGTAGACTCCGGGATAATTTGGGTTGGCGCATTCCGTTCCGGGTCCGAATGACACGAGTCCTAGAAGCTTTCCGTTATCCAATCGTCGGACAGGGCCGCCGCTGTCACCAGAACAAGAATCTTTGCCCAACGTCAAGGCACAGAACATGCGTTGGGTCACGCCGCCGTCACCTGGAAAGAAAATTTGATCTTCATCCTCGATCGTCGCACCTGCACACTCACCCGCATATGCTATGTTACATGCTTTCTGATTACTGACTGTCAGGATTACAGCACGCAGTTCTCGACTGTCTTCATTATCATTCAGGGTCAGTCCCCACCCAGAAACAAGCACTGGCAAGTTTAGTTTCACTTGTTCTCTATAGAACGGCAAAGTGATCGCTTCTTTCGTCCAGTTGTCGATCACAATCGATGTCTCAAGTCGTAGCAGTGCTGCGTCGTAGTCAAGCGTTTTTACCTACGATTATTGTTCGATTAACAGTCAACAATCTGACAACTCAATTAAGATTTACATTGAAATTTGGGTTTTCAAAGATTTCAGCCACGTCGTGGATGTCACCGTCTTTGTCGCTGAATGAACTGCCAACTCGAACCTTGAAGAATTTAGCTTGAAGACCGTAAATACCTTGAAAGACGTTCTCAAAAGCTTTGAACAAACATTTTCCCAACAAACTTACAATGACACGCTGTCAAGACAAAGTCCTTGTGGATAATGACTCCACCACAGATATGTTCACCAAAGAACTGCAGCGAAGCTTGGTATGGAATTGCTTCGATACGAATGGGAAAGCCACCAACGATCCTGGTGCCATCGAAATTAGATCTGGCATCGCGCGAACACAAACCTGCCGAAATTAAAACTCCTGAGATCAAAAACAACCCGAGAAACTTCATCATCTTCTGTCGCACTGAAGTTATTTGACGATACATTAACGTCTGCATCTCGTTGTGACAGATTGCTCTTATCTTAAACGTTATCAGATGTTGACAACTTTCATGAAAGTTGTAAAGCAAAATCTACAGGAAAAACCTAGAAAGAAAGAAATGTTCCGAATTCAAATGTTAAAGCTCGGTGAAAGCTTTCGAAAGCTGACAGTTATTAGTTCTGGAAGTGTAATTTTTATTCTCTCAATTCAAACTTCATTTTGATTGGATCTTTTGAGCGCAGAATGAGGTCCATGAAAAACTTAATTTCTTCTCTGGTCGTCGATGGGAAAATTTTGAAGTTCTGAATGATTTTAGTCAGCATCACTTTAACCTCAAGCAGGGCAAATCGTTGACCGATGCAGTTCCGCATGCCAGCTGAAAACGCAATGAAAGCAAAGTTGCTTCTTCCAGCGCAGTTTTCTGGTAAGAATCGATTGGGATCAAACTTTTCTGGATCGGGAAACACTTCCGGGTCGCGATGTATGTCGAAAATTTGAATTTGGAAAGTTGTTCCCTTCTGATGAACAACGCCGTCGTGTTCGAAGTCTTCCGAGAAAACTCTGCTGATCAGGGGAACTGGCGGATAGATTCTTAAAGATTCTTTGACGACTCGATCT
>JPYR01000885.1:9733-20948 GCA_000775305.1 Belgica antarctica
AATCGAAAGTAGAAAACGTTCTGGCGCAAGGTGTGGAGTCGAGCCTGCTTTGAAATTCCAAAAATGAAGCGGCGATCGGAAACGTATTGCGCCCAGCCCCAAGCGTGATCAGCTGTCAATGTTGTTGCGCCATCGAAGTAAATTTCTCTGAAAACTTGAATTACATTTGCTGCAGCTTCTGAATTTGGCACGTTCCATTCAGGAGGCACAAGCAAGTTTGGATTTTGATTAAACCTCTCGAAGATCGTTGGATCTTCCAATACCCTATTGAATTCAGTCAGACTTTCCTGTCCATTGAATCCAACTATGTAAGGTACTGTATTGATTGGACCAAATCGGATCATCGATTCAATTGGCCCGAGGAAAATTATAGTCTCAGTGCTTCCTGGTGGATCAATGACTGGCATGAATCGTTCATCATTGGCTGCTGTCGGATCTTGACTGAATGGTTCCAAAGCTTCAACAAGTCTTCGGATCGATACTTGTCTTAACTGATTCATCAAGTCCAAGTTGCCATTAACTTGAAGTTGAAGTCTTTCAGCCAGTCGCTGTACCGTGATTGTTGGATTCTTGTTAATTGCCCAGTTGTTAAACAGCGAACCTGATTGTGACAAAGCCTTGTGGAAGAGTCCAGCTGCAGCTGGTGACACAACAAGGGCGTGGACGGCTACTGCACCACCGCTGATTCCCATGATTGTTACATTGTCTGGATCGCCGCCAAAGAACTCAATATTTTTTTGAATCCATTCCAAGGCTAAGATAATGTCTTTGAGTCCAAAGTTTCCAGGTGAATGTTGATCGTTTGTACTCAAAAATCCAAACACGTTTAAACGATAATTAATTGACACATAAATAACATCATTCTGAACCATAAACTCAGGGCCTTGTTGGTCCATTTCTCCACTCCCAAACTGCATGGCACCGCCGTGAATGAAAACAGTCACCGGTAGGCTAGATCGGATGCTTGTCGGTGTTGCGATATTTAAGAACAGGCAATCTTCATCACCTTGGAATCTATTTAAAACTACACTTATCTGTGGGCACACTGAACCGTAATCCCAAGCTTGATACACAAATTGATGCAATGACACCGGCTGTGCTTGTCTGAATCGCCCACTTCCTACTGGTGGCTGTCCGTAGCGAATGCCTTTGAAGGTGTGAATTCTTCGGAAGATGTCGTAGGTTTCGTGCAAGCCTTGAATCGGTCCATTGTTCGTCTGTATGACAGGTCCTGGTCTTGTCACTCTGATTCCATTTGGTGGAAGAAGTTGTGCACTTACAAAACAAACACTTTCGAAGGCCAGCACGAGCTTAAACAACATGTTGATACTGATAACTAAGTCTGATTTCTTCAAACTTTTATTAACAAATTTTATCTTATCACTGAGAATGTTATCGCAATTCATAGTTAATCTCGTGTTGTACAACGATTTTTGCATCAGAAATAGCTTTTCATTTGTGGCATAATGTCACGAGTTTCTGTATATCTTCAAAAATCATCCTTTCATGTTAGTCATTTCACGAGTGGTATGAGAAAAATCCGTTGATGCCCAACAAAGCAGTTCACGTCAAAATAATTTTACGTTCACATCATCACAACTCGTCGTTTTCGATTTAGTTGACATAAAAAGCATTGACAATTCAACGCACAGGCAAAATATGTGTGTAAATGTTTATGTTATGATGACGCGCAGCAAAAAACCGCATCCTGAATACACATGACATATATAGAAAAATTTTACGTGACACGAAACAGTAAAACTCTCTTTCCTATTGCTACCCTTCGAAGGGTAAAAATCTATCTCTAATAAGAAAATCCCGATATCGATGCACAACCAGAAGAAAACTTGTTTATCGATGATAAATAAACAATTTATTTTCATGTTAAGGACAATGTTAAGGCTTGACAAGTTACTGTAAAAAGATTTTGCGTCGAAAATTGCTTTTTTCATTCGTTCGGCATCATTAGTTAAACGGGATAAAAATACAGCAGCAGCTGAGAAAAAGAACGCAGACTTGTTTACAAATTAGACCACTTAAAATATGTGCAAAACTTAATTGCATAACAACTGTGAAGCTTTTTGAACGTCAGATTGATCGATGACTTCGAGAAGCTACAGAATCGAGAACAGTTTTCAAGGAACTTTGAAGGAGGTCGAATCATGGCGGCTGATGAATCGACTCAGTGAAGTTTAAAAGTTGTAAACTGAAGCAAAAAAAGGGAAAATATTCGAAGCATGCTTCTGTGTTACAATCCCTGATTTCCACTTTCAGTTCAGTTGACCAATTTTAGTCGTTTCGAACGAATTTACTTTTATTGAGTTTAATTTGGGGTGTTTGAAAGGCGTTAATTTGAGTTGCCTCGAAATTTTTCAATGACCCGAAAAAGGAGAAAAAAGTTTCAATGGTCCAGGACTTGTTTTTTGCCTTTTTTGCAACTTCCACTCCAGTTCCATCATTACAAGGTCTGCCTTTTGCCTTTGTTTTTGTTTGTTCATCGGGCCGAGTTCATTTGGTTGTTTTTCTTTTATTCTTTTCCATGAAAACAGAGTAAAAAGTTTTAATGAATCGTTTTCAATTAAAAAAGAAGCTTTCGAAAGAAAGAAGAAGAAAGTCGGAGAGACTTGAAGTAATTATGTTAAATTAAATGTTATTAAGAATCACAATTAATCATCAATGAAAGGAATGCTGAAAAGGGGAGATCAGCAAAAATATTGAAATGAGAAGAATTCTCGAAATAATTAGCGTCACTTAGTCACGAAAATGACAAAGCTGAGAGAGTGGAGTTAATTAAAGAATCTTTGAAGCGATAAATTTTGTGCTGAAAATTGTTTTTGAACTAACTTCACTCAAAGCAAAGCAGTCAAGACCTCCAGAAACCAATGAATCATGTTGCAAGCTCATTGACAAATAGGACTTTATTAGATATTAATGCCAGAGCATGTATAAAATATGACCATTAAGATAACTAAGACGTTGAAAGTGGAGAAGAAAAATTGCAGCAGAGATTCACCCGATTGCCATGGCCAATTCTTTATCAGGTCGAGAGACGGGAAAAGTTTTTCTGCTTTTCTCTCGTCTTCATTCTAATTAGAAGCGATATTTCACATGGCGAGACTGTAAGTAATGTGCGTCTGTTGCGATGATAAAAAGTATGTAAGGACAGAGATACAAATTGTTGGTGCTATCAAGTCGAGATTAAAGACACAACAATATGTTTCACTTTAAGAAAGTTTGCGCTTGGGATTGTTGGTTGAGCTAGAGAAGAAAGTTTCTGCGTTTAATCTGTCAGAGGAAAAAGAAAGGTCTCGTAAACTAGCAAAACTTTTCCTTCCAAAGATATTTCAATCTTGGAAGTTTTTTGGATATTTTGTGTAGGAGTTTAATTTGAAACTCTTCGAAAAAATACTTTTTAAGGATTATTTCGATAGTGGTGTGGTGTAAGTCAAATTTCATGTTGAAATATATTTTGAAGATGCAACGATAAACTTAATTTCTGAAATTTAACAAAAGCTTTACAAAACTATAAATTTTTTACAAGTTTTGTGACAGTGAATGTATCAAATCTTATCTTTGGGGTTTTGAAAAGATTTACGTTTAAAAAAAGCTATTTTTAAATCATACTCAGAAAAAAGTATTTTAAAACTTAAAACTTCAATCGATGCTACTCTTCCAAACTTTTAATGCCGTCTGGACAATCAAGCCTGGATATTAATGAAATGAAACACACAACACTGCTGTTCAACGAAAAAAATTTAAAAAGAGCACTAAATATTATTTTCAAAAACACGCTTTCACGCTTACCAAACTACACGGTAGATCAAAATCATAATAAATTCCCCAGCAGCAACTTATAACTTGTCTATTTTAATGAGCTTTTGCCTCCAACTCAACTTGACAGCCTACATCACAAGAAAATGCGGTGAACTTCTCGGTTTCAACGTCACATCCAGCCAAGAGAAATAGCTCGGATAAAATTGCGAAGAAATTAACGCTCTAAGTGGAGCAAAAAGCTCAAATCAAAACATCAAGCGTTATAAAAAATCTTGACATCACTGCTCATGACTGATATAATTAAAAAGCGGATTTCCTACGTTAGGACAGAGAAAAAAAAACTCAGATGAAAATGTCCCCGACATAACAAACGCAAACATGCGAATGAAGGAATAAACAACAAATTTCTTTTTTTCTCACATCCCTCGACGGCCCCGACAATTTCAAATGTGAAGAATACACTTTTAAGAAAGAAATAAATTTCTCCGGAGCTGGTTCACAATGAAGCAGCAGTAAAAGATGAAATGGAAGAAGCTTAAAAGCACAGCAAAGGAAGGCAATTTAAACGCTTTCCTTCGGCGAATGTTTTTTTCGTATCGAGGCAACAAACGGTTTCCGTTCCATATAATTTGCAATCAAAAGACTCTCAAAGCGTTTACTGAGACGTTCAGAGACCGGAACATAAGAAGCTTAGGTTCAATCGAAATCTCTCAATTGGCGTGCCAGTGGAAAAAAAAACTCTAACAACACAATGTGATGAAAGAAAAATCTAGGGACACGTTTAGTGATTATTCTGGCTGTTAAGTGGTTAGGATTGAATTGAAATTACGGTCGGTAAACTAGGAGTTGCGTACGAAAATCTCAAAAACGAAAACCTCGAAAACGAAAATCTCGAAAAAGTAATGAGAAAAGGTTTAGCAAGAAATTTGAAATGACGAAATATATTTCTAGAAGGATTAAAAATGCTTTTGATCTGAAAAACAGACCAAACAGATGCAAGTCTGTTCGGAATTGCATGAAACGAAGGAAAATTTGAAGAAACTTTAAAATTATTCGCACACTAGAGAAGTTTTGAAATGTGAAAGTTTCATTCAAAGTCATTTCCAAACTGTTTTATATTCCATGAAAGTTTAACAGACGTTTGCAACCTTTGTCCAAATCTATCAAAAATCATCCCAACTCAATTTCCGCGCTTATTGCTTAAGTTTCCATCACTAAAGACATAAGTTCAAGAGTCTCTTCTTGATAGCAGCGGTCATAAATCATCAAATTAAGTGTAGCATAAGCATTTCTTGAGAATCGATTCCGCATCAATTTCGCTGCTTTCGGAAAGCGATTTCATTTCATTTCATTCATAAATAGCAAATTTTCTTATTCAAATTGATTGATTACATTTTCGATTTTATTACTTTGCTTTTCTTGGCTGATTTTTTTGCTGTGCGTTTCGAGAGATTCTTTTTAATGGTTCAGTGCCTTTTATGCTTCTTATTTCCTTCCACAAGGCTGAGTATCTTCATCTCTTCTGCCTTTTTGCGACTGAAGGAAAAATGTTTTCATCGATGATGCCGGGGGTTAAAGGGCAATAAAAATTCGTTTAATTAAATATTCCATGAATTTGATGAAAGGAGTTCTGCAAAAAGCAGCTTATTGCTTCATAACAAAATGACAAAACAATTTTCAACATTCACAATCAATCGGATAACCATCGGAATGATTTATGGAACAATCTCTCCGAAAATAAAACATCAAATTATCAAAAACAAAAGCTGAACAAACTATTTGAACCCTTCTCCAACCACGCCGAAAATCATTTCTGTTCGCTGAAATCCGCACGAAATTAATTAAAAACATGAACAGTTAATGAAATGTAAATATTTTCTGTAATCAATTTGCATCATTTGTGCTGATTCCACCGAAATATTATTATTTACTCAAAACCACATCGTCAACGATGTGCAAAAAGTGAATTTTATTTGACGCATATTTGATAAGCAGAAACATTGTAAGTGAATTTCAAGAGAAAAAAAAATCTCAAAATGTCCACATCAAAGTGCATTTGGCCACGTGACTTGCTTTGCATGAAGCAGGAAACTGCAAAGTTAAACATTTTGATTGGAATTTAATTGATTTTGTGACACCCTCTTGACAATATTATAATCGAACTTGTGTTTTAAGAGGTAGGGATTGTACGGGGTGATGTCAAATAAAAGGAATAAGTTTGACTGAACGTAAGTTTTTGAACGATTTGCAAGTTCATTCAACAGTTAATGCAATAAACAATAAATGTTCGATATGTAGACCATGTAAACTTTAGCAAAAATCTTCAATAACACCACTTACGATTATTCCCAAAAGGATATTGCATTTACAGGCGTTTATTTGAACCACTAGAACGCGCAACACTAGAAAGACCCTATTGAGAAATGTAATCACACATCCGAATTGAGTCTTTCTCGAGTACCTTAAACGCTTTACAGTTCTCTCACACATTTCAATCTGCAATCATGTACTGAAGGGGAGGCAGAAAATGAAATATCACGAGTCAAGTGGAGAAAAATGATTTGGAAAACAATTGAGTCGAGCGAACAAAAGAGAGACGAGAATTGTTAATTTCATTAAATTCAGTTTTCTAGCGAGTGAATGGAGTTCGACACACAATGGATGGTTTTGTTCGGATTGCAATTACTCCACCCACACTAGAACCTCTTCGCAATTTGTCTCAGGGTAGAAACAAAAATTTAATTTTGTCGTTTTATTGAGTTTTAATCGATTTCCTTTTGTGTGACAAAAATGAGATTTCAGCTTTCCATTCTTTCCTCTTGGTGCAATGCTATTCGGTGTATTTATTTTCGATTAAGAGTAAATCATGATGTTGCGATTGATTGAGTTTTGTGTGGGAGGGTCGCAGTTGAACGGCATGAGCGAGACTGAAAGGGTTGTTGTTCAACATGTTATTTTCATTTTAGGAAGCTTGAGATACATTGCTGCAAGCAGCAAGGATTACTGGATGTAAAAGCAGACATGAAATGATTGATTCAAGTGTCATAGATCATTGAAAAGCTAGATTTTAGGTACTAATAGCTAAAATTATTTAGAATAGTTTGACCTTTTTTCGTGTTTTGCACAATTTGAACTTGAAATTTATCTGGATTGTTCATCACAACTGTTTGACAAGCCGACAACAACCTTCCAGATGATATCATCTGTTTAAATTTATCTATGTCACTTCACAAAACAGCAATTATTGCACAACATTATTCAATATTGGACAACCAAACTCGTACAATTTATTCCGTCGTAATCAGTTCTCCGTGCAAGATTGATTGATGAAACAGATTGAAAGAATTCAACAGTGTTAGAGCATATCACGATGATTGCAACAGATTGTGGACAATATTACGAGTCCAACCATCCGATTAAATCCAACTCAATTAAGGCAGAACCGCAAATATTGCTATTTACAAGCATAGTATCGGGAAACAGTAGGATTTTAATTACAGCGACAATCACTGGAAATCTGTGAACTTTCAATTTTTAAAAAGGCAATCACTCACGAACCCACGATTAAGTCAGTTTTAATTATAAAGGTTACGTGACATGGTGCAAGTTATATTGAATGGCATGATTATATCGAGTAACTTGTTTGAGTACTTCACATTTATTTTTCTAATGGCATGCGATTTCCAGTTCACATCATTCGCATACGACAATCTATTTCTGCTGTGCAAATGCAACGACTTTGTGCAGTATCATTAAGCAGAATAAAACAATTAAGCATAATACAATTACCACACAAAACTATAATTATTCTCTTCTTCTCTCAATTGCTCAGTCCTTAATTAGAAAATTAGCAAAACATTATTTTGTGATGTGTCAATTGTCAAGTTTTTGATTCCGATTCAGGAGAGAATCGAATTGCTCCAAATTGTTGTTCAATGCAAAACGGATTTAATTGCAGGCACTGCAGTGTCGTTCGATGTTCAAATGACTTCAATTGCAGCTAAATAGGGATGATGAGTTCAGGCTGCAACTTCAATGACGTTATTTTAGTTACAGATTTGAGGCTAGAATTGTTTTTTTTTCGTCGATTTTGGCTTAAATGCCACAAGTTACAATGAAAAAAGTTTATTTATCGTTTAAACGAATGATTAAGATTCTAAATTTGTCTCTAAACATTTCCCAAAACCGATTCTAACCTTAAAACCAAGTGTTCAGTCATGTTTAACTTGATTCCATTACGTTCCTGCTAAAATCATTAGCACACCCCATCACTCGCCAAGGCCTAAATAATTTCATCGAATCCACATTTGTTTGGTTCTCAAACAGCAATCAAAATCTGCATTCGTGAATACTTTATAAACTCCGCAATTATTCAGTTGTTAATTCTAATTTTTATTCATGAGCCAATCCCGAATTCTAATCAAAACGAATTTGTTTTCGCCCTTTTTTCAGACAAATTGCAACAGAGTTTCATTTATTCATAGATATTTATGAGATCACTTGAAGTTATTACCAGATAATACCTTTGAAAAATGTGACGTCATGTCGACTATGAAGAGGGTCAAAGGGAAGACGAGCCGAATTATTCATCAAACGCTTCATTTTATTTCGACTCTTGGTGTGAAAGTCTCTGGTGAATGACACGAGAAGGCCGATAAGAACGAAGAAACAATGTCATGAATAAATTTATGGTTTATGATGGAACGGAAAAACTCTTCAGCGCGCGGGGTGAATTGTCGGCGCATCTCTCGGGACGAGCCTGTCTTATTATTATCATTTTAATCAGAAAAATTTATCTGCATAAATGTGACGGCGCTTAAACAAATGGAAACAGATCCCACTTCAACTGCTTCGCTTCATTCCGGGGTAGAGACGAACCACAATTTTAGAACACTCTCGAGGGATGACTCAAGCAACCGGCAAAGCGAGTACATGGAAATTGCGTAAATTCAAATTGACAGACTGTCTCTGGCAACAGAAGAGAAAGTTGAAGCAATTGTGAGAAATTGTGCCTTGTCACTTCAATCTGTGAAGTTTTCTAAAAATGTTTTATTGTTTTATGATTTCCAGTCACCCAAAAGGGACGAACATGAAATATTTATCTCAAAATGTTCGTTTTTTATGAAGGGCAACGAGACGTTTGTGAAATTTAATCTTCAAAAGCTTTGCGTCAAAGTCGGTCATAAAGAATTAAAATGTTTCCTGATAAAAACCAACAAAACCTCGATCAATTTGATGGTTACTAACTTCTCATGACTAATTCAAATTTCGGAGAAAATTTTCATCGTAACTATCATTGCAAAAAGCGACTTGTTTCTTAGAAAAATTAGCAGTCAGGATGTCGTCGTTTCCATGCAAATCGGCTTATCGTTCGGAACGTTGTCCACCACTGAGTGACTCAGAAGATGAAGGGCTCAATAACGATAGCGACGTGGCCTGTGATGACAAACAGACTCCGGTTACGCCGCCACCAGAGTGCTTCTTCGTTGATCGAACATCGATTTTGGGCACTAGGACGGAGTCAATCGCAAAACTCGAGAGAAATGCCGACGACTTGAAGATGCAAATCGAGAACATTCACTTGGAGATGGAGCGAGTTGCGAACGAGATCCGCGAGAAGAAGCAGCGCTGGCTGGATGCCATTCTGAAGGTCATTGAGTTTGAAAAGTCGATTCAAGCCATCGAGTTATCAATTTCCGACAAGCTTCATCACTTCCAAGGGCGCATCATTGACTTGGAGACGAAGCGAATGAAAATTTACAAGGACTCCGGTGATCCAAAAGTTCATGAATTGCTTGAGAAAGAAATTGAAGAGATCAAAGATGAATTCGAGATGCAATCAAAAGTCGACGACAACGAGAAAAACGAGATGACGACGCAAGGTCAAACGTTCGCTGCTTCGTTGGGCGATGTCACCAATGAGTACTCGAAGTTCTTCAAAGAAGCACTCGAAGAAGCGAAAATTGACAAATCAAGATCGACGGCCGAAGACATGAAAGAAGAATTTTCCCAGAACATGGCGCTTCTCGAGAATCTCGTTCAACGACCGGCAAAATTTTGCACCGACGATGGCGGCGACCGCTTCTACTTGAATATTGACAGGGAAAAAGTTTTCAAACTCGAAAATTTCTCGTCGGAATACAAATTGATCGATGGAAGCCGGGAGAAGGTCAAAAACGGATTCACCTTGAGCAACGACGAATTCGGAGAATTTTATTATGATAAGCGTGTTCGTCAAATTTACACGAAGTATTATTTTGAAGACGAGTTCGGGCGCTTCTATGTTAATATTCACGGAGATCGTAAGTACAAAATGGATTCGGATGCGTCGGAATACGAGCTTGTCAATGGAGTTTGGAAGAAAACCAAAGCCGGAACGTATCCAGTCGACGAAAAAGGCTTGCGAATCCAGCTCAAGAACACTGTTTCAAACTGTGAAAGCGAAGAAGAATCGTTGGCATTGGCTGCGAACCAGAAGTACCGCCACGACGACGTTAATTACATCAAGGAAGCTGTCGGCCCCGCTATCCGAAAGGCACTTGCCGCTGTCGCAATTCACCAGCCAATCGATCCAATTAATTACTTTGCTAACTTTCTTCTCCACTATCGCAACAATCAGCACATGTTGGTAAAGCGTGACGAAGAAGTTAAGCAATTCATCGAGTTACGCGAGAAAATGAAGGAACAAAGCAACACTGAAACCCAAGTTGGTCAAAGCGACAGCAAAACACAAGTCTGAACCTTTTCAAACATTTCTTGTAAATAAAATTTCTTGACAGATTGCACCGAAACGTGACTTTTACGAAATTGCATCCCCGTTGGCTTCCCTCAAGGTTTGAGAAATTATTAAAAACGTCCGTTCCGTAATTAAGAAACCTTAAACAGAAACATTAAAGCCTTCCGATGATTCTCAAGCTACAAAGCAAGATGAAAAATTGTAATTCACCATTCTTCGGGCACCTGTTTTCACAGTGTGAGACAGAAAAAGGAGTTCTGATCCTTCTTTGTAATTCTCGTTGTTTTGTTATTTATTTGTGTACAATTTTTTATTGCTTAATGACCATAAAGCAGAATTGTTTGTTGTTACATCGACTATGCATAGCACAGCGTTTGATGCAAGAGTTGAATTTAACGGTACTGAAAAGGGGCAACAAAGGAAAAAGATCTCCATTGAGTTCCTTTCAACTTCTTCTTCTTTCTGCTTTCATTGTTGCACTTGAATTAAATGTTTTTTGAAAGGATAACATAAAGTTTTATTGTTACCGACACTTCTCTCTCGCATCCCGTGGAATTTTAAATGATTTTCTCCTTCTATTCGATTTGACTTCTTAGTCGCACGCAGTTGGAGGGCAGCAGCAAGACGCAAAGGGAGAAAATATTTCGATTGAATTTTAATTAAAACTCGAAAGGTGGTGAAACGGAAGGCACAGTCAGACGCAAA
>JPYR01000886.1:11289-25673 GCA_000775305.1 Belgica antarctica
AAAATTATGCAAGGGTGATCATTTGTGAATGATGTTTTGGAATATTTACAGAATTTTTTATATAGTTTTTTAAGTTCAAGACATCCAGGAATATTTTGGTAGTCAGAACTTCTTGGAAACTACGTTTTTGACTATCAAAATTAGTTTGTAGTTGTGCGAATTGCCAGTTTTGAAATAAAAAACCAAATTTTAATTCCAATAATTCCGGGAACTTTGCAAAGTTTGTATCTTCACTTCCAAGGAAGCTTCAACAATTTATGAAAATTCTAAGTCTAGAAAAATTCCTGAATTTACTAGATTTGCATCTACGTTGCTTAGAAGATTCTAGTTCCAAGAATTTTTGGAAAAACTGGAAGTGTTGTAAGTTAACCCAGTGATTCTCAAATATTTGCTTCCAGGAATCCAAGATTCGTTGGATTCTTGGAAACAAACATTTGAATAGAAAATCACTGCCGAAATCACCCTAGTGCAACCTTGGAAGGGGTGAAGTCGCTTTAAATAATTTAATATAATTGGAATTATTATTTACATATTGCTGAAATATTCACAATCCATTCGAGATCGGAAGAAGGGGTTGTAAGTGTGGAAGGGAGAACCAATTTCCAAATCCCGATAACACAGAAGCCCTGAAGAATCAGTCTGGAACTGTATCAAATAAAGTTTCGATCAATTGATGAAAAGTGGCAGAATTAAAAAGGGGGAAATGAAAAGTTTTCAATCCGATTATGATTAACAAGAAATCTCCGAGAAACGCCTTCAAATCCATGAACACTATCATTAGACATGGAACCTTATGGCACAATTTTAATATTCATAGCGCAAATAGTTGAAACTCGAGATTTTGTTCATTTCGCAGTTGTCGAACGAGAGAACAAGTGATCCAGGAATTATTAATGTTGCTTCGCTCCGTTCGCTTTCAGAGTCACTGAAAAATGGAGAAAAAGAGTTTTGTTTTGAATTCGTTTTCTTATCTAAATATTTGCATAACGAAAGAAATATTTCTTCGACGTTGGAACCAAAAACATCGCGGAGTCTTTTTTTAATTTTCGTTTTTTATTCCTTTCAAGGCGATAACATGCCGACATCTAGAACGTGCCTTCGTTTGTAGGACAAAAAACAGACCGATTTACATTCAAATTCGTGATAAAAAGCTTGATCGACACACAAGTGACCATAAATTTATATTTAAAGCCGAAGTTATTTGTTCCCGATAAGGAGACGCGGAATGCACGTCAAGGAAGATACTTGATCCACAGAATTTGTCGCCACATGTCAAGTTCCACCGTTCCGAACGATTCCAGCGCCTGATAACCGAAATTAATTGAAATGCTAATGAAAACTTCTGATTATGACGGCGATTATAATTTGATTAAGCCTTCAGCGCTGGCTGGAAAACACGATGAAAAGTGAAGCGCATGAGAACATTTATGTTAATAAGCGCCATTCACAAACAAACGCCGTGGTGGGATTAAATTCACTTCATTTTTATGTGCGCCAAACCGTCACGCTGTTGTTAACAAGGAAAAATCCACAAAACACGCCGATTTCAATTTTCCCCACAACCCTTAAATTTACGACGAACTTTTCAACACGAAATTGCAAGACTTTCTTCTTGCTTTTCGGCTCGTTTGACGCAAATTCAATAAATATTCGAATTAATGTTCACCTCGGGAGAAGTTATCAAAGCGCCCAATCTATAATCCCACTGGCAGACGAGCTGAACCAAGAAATTGATGTCTTTGAACGGAGGTTTTGTTTTTGAACCGAGCCAGCGATCTCGGGAATTTGTTTCTCTTATCTTAATTCGTTTTCTTTCGAGGTAAAGATTGAAATATATTTTCGAATAACGTTAAAGCAGCGAGAAGAAAGATTTTTTTCTCTGTCGAAGTTTGTCTTTAAACAAGAAAAATATTTTTTCTTCAAACAGAATCGCAAAACAAGGTGCCGCTTTGAAGGCAGGTTACGTCACTAAACTTATTTGGGTTTGAATTCAAATTTTATCAAATTTGATCTAAATTTGGCTTTTTCATAAATTGATAATTTTTAATGGCGAACCGCGCCGCCGGTTGATGAATTTCCATCAACACAACCTTCACCTGTGACATTTTAGCCGAATTCTTCCCACTAGCGCTGTCGCAACGCCTGTGGATGGAGAAAATGTTACCATTGCCTGTATTTCCGGAAGAAAAATCAATAAAATTCCTTCGCCAACATTAAAGCAAACTTTTCATAGATTGTTGCCTGGTTACCGCAGGTGTTGATCAAAGTGTGATTTACCGGTTCCCATGTAGCGATTACGAGGTGGCCGAAAAAGCAGAAAATATTGGCAGACTGCACATAACAATTTTTAAATACCCGAAGAAGGGTTTTAAAGAATTCCAACAACATTCTCGAGACACGCTGCGTCTCACTCGCTCCAAGTGACTCGTTAGAGTGGGAAAGAAAGAAAACTCACCACGCAAATCGCGAAGGCGTCGCTATTGTAAGTGTAAGTGATATTTATGATAATGTTTTCTCAGGACATGATGGAGTCTCCATACTCCAACGTCAGTCGCACGACTCTTGGCCATTTAAATGCGATCATTGATCAACAAGGATTTAATTGCTGATATCTCGAGTGTCTTCAACTATTCAGAAGCAATTTCGGAAGATTGGAAATCATAAGTGAGAGAATAATTGTTAACTTGAACGAAGCAGCAGAGATAATTGAAATTTGCTCGATAATTGCAAATATCAAGCAAATAATTGAGAAAATGTGTCTCTGACGCTTAGTTATTGAGACGCACTTGCCCGATCATTGCCATCAAATATTTGAAAGGACTTAACTCAATAAAGTGTGGACAGAATTCAAGCAATCGCTAATTAAAATAAATATAATAATTCAGAGACGAATTAACGTCGCATTTTGTCGATAATTTCGCATTATGTTCAAATGTATGCTTTAATTTAAGATTTCAACGTTTAAAAATCTTTCTTCGCCGATATCCATGTTGTAAAAGAAAGAGACGACAGCATGTGCACGAACGTGCTTGTTGAATTTCAATCGAGGGCCGGAGAAAAATATTTTCAACATTCAGTCATCGCTCTGAGCTCAAGGAAGGTAGACGATTGTAAAGTTTCGTCCGCAAAAAAGAAATAAAAAGTAAACAAAGTCTTAAGTTTAGAAGAAAGTTGGTTTAGTTGTGGTGAACCTGAAATTGAAATTCAAAAAAGGAGAAAAAATTAATGAAAAACTGATTTTCTCGATTGCGTGAAAAGCGAAGAAATTGAATTTAATGATGGTCATGACGGAAAATTCTGTTCACAACTTTTATCATCATCACGAAGGATTTATGCAGCCAACTTTGGTCGAGAACTATCATCACTACAACTACAATTACCAACATCAAATGGATTACAATTTTTCCGAGAACGGAATGGGTGAGTTGAAAACTGGGAAATTCACTTCTGAAGCAAATGGTGAACGTTTGTGGGAGTTTTGAAGCGTTGGGGGAGACTTCCGTACATGTCGTCGTCCCTAAAATGAAGTCAGGAGAAACGAAAATGGTTGAAATGGGGTTGCGGCGGCATTCTCGATGGAATTTACGATTTTTTACGCGTAAACTTTATTTTATTCACGGAGCCTTTAAATTTTTAAGCAAGCAAAAATGATTTTCGCCGACGACTATTCAGACAGACACAAATATTTGAGTTTTCATGAGTTGCATAAGCGAATGGAACGAGTACAAACATACAAAATCATTTACTCATCAATTTTTCATAATTTTTTAATCAAATTTGAAACTTAAAGCTTGGCAATGAACGAAAAATTATTTTCCAATCGCAATTTTTAGCGCTCGAAATCGATTTTGAACTTTTTGGGATTGTATTTCGCAAGAGGTGCACAATGGACATCAATTTTCTAGTTTTTCGACACGCGCTGATGAAAAATCTTTTATTCATAGAGTTTGCACTGCACGAACTGATTCGATTACTTTTTGCGCAATTTTCCAACCACGAGCCCTTAACTGGCTTTAATTTGGGATGACTGTCGTCAGAATTCTTTGTTTGGTGTTTTTAAAGCGCAGGTAGACACAAACTGCGGCGCCACCGAGTCTTAGTCTAAGCTGTTTGAGATAACAAAAGAAATTTCCGGTCAGAAATATTTTTTAACTTGTACCCTGACGTTATTACACAACCCAGGATCTTGATGTGGACATCAAATTTAGAAAATAAATGTTGGGACATTTTTTAATTTTGATGACTGATAAAACAAACATTCCACAAGGATTTTTGTTATGTTTTGCTGCCAAGTATCAAATTAGCTTCTAAATGACTTGATTATTGAAGCTTGATTGATAGTTTCGTTGTTGAGTGCAGGAATGTCGATTAATCTTAAATTTTACTGCAGTTTTGTGTTTTAAACGTCAAAGGAAATTAATTCAAAAAGGCAATTTTATGTCAGCAAATAAAACTTGTAAATCTTGAGTTATCAACATCACAATTTTAATATTGCAATGACACTAGTTTGTCAGTTTTTGCATCAAAATTGCGAATAAATTTCACGCAATCTGAACTTCAATAAATTTTTACAATTTATTTTTGAATGGAAAACTTTCAAATTATTGATTTTTGCAAGCTAAAGTTTTCAACCAATCTGAAATTCATAAAAATTTCATCGATCCAAGCTTGTGACTTCCTCCTAAGGTGCTCAAAAAATCACAAAACTTCCACAAATTCAAAAGCCACTTGTCCATCGAGACACAAATTTTTATGCGTCAATATCGGCCGCGATTAAACATTTTCTTTGATCTCGCATTAAAAAATGTTCTCGTCGATTGTTTTTGACTTTATTCGTGTTTTTATGGCCGCTTACTTTAAACCAACCCTTTTGTATTTGTTTAACAGAAGCAGAACCCAAAAGATCAATGTGTCTAGGCTGCGGCTACGAAATCTACGATCAGTACATCCTGAGAGTTGCGCCAGACTTGACTTGGCATGCGGCGTGTTTGAAGTGCCAAGAATGTCAGCAGTTTTTAGACGAGAGTTGCACTTGCTTCGTGCGAGAAGGTAAAACGTACTGCAAACAAGACTACGTCCGGTTGTTCGGCACCAAGTGCCATAAATGTGCATGTCCGTTCAGCAAAAATGATTTCGTCATGCGGGCCAAGGAGAAAATTTTCCACATGGAATGCTTCCGATGCACCGCATGCGACCGAGAGTTGAAATCCGGTGACGAGTTTGTTCTTCGCGAAGGATCCGCGATCTACTGCAAGCAAGATTACGACCAGATGGAAGCGAAGAACAAAGAAGAACCGCCGTCAGGGCAACTTCTGGAGCTTAACAACAACACACAACCTGCAAGCAAAGCTAGCCCGTGCAATATCACTAAAGGTCCCGGGTCGAGTGACGTCGGATCCATGTCTGGTGAGTTCAAGCTTTGAAGATTTTAAGTTCGCAATGTTAAGACTAAAATTCCTTAGATTCAGACAGCGAAGCAGATTCTTATAAATCATCAAACTTGGGATCGAAATCTTCACGGGCAGTCAACGGAAAGCCAGCGCGTGTGCGTACTGTGTTGAGCGAGAAGCAGCTTAGCATGCTCAAAGCTTGTTACCGCATTAATTCTCGTCCCGACGCACTCGTCAAGGAACAACTCATCGAGATGACGCAATTGTCACCGCGAGTCATCCGAGTCTGGTTCCAAAACAAACGTTGCAAGGATAAGAAGAAATCAATCGAGATTAAATTACAAATGCAGCAAGAAACGGTAAAAAATCGATAAAAGTCTAAAAGGCCGAATAAAAAAACATATTTTTCACCTTGGAAATTTAGGAAAGCAAAATCAGCTACATGCAGGGCGTTCTGTTGCACGCACCACCGCCCGAAAAACATCAACCGCCTATGATCGATCAAGGATTCGAAGTCACAAAGTACCAGCAAAACGTGGACTTTCCCATCCAAAACGAGCCCGACCACTGCACACACTCGTCGGGTTATCAAAGCCTCGTAAGTTAACGCGACGCGAGATCCGCCTTTGAAATTCATTATTTAACTTTCAATAGCTTCAAGGTTACGACTTGGCGATGAAGCAGTTGAA
Source organism: Belgica antarctica (assembly GCA_000775305.1). Classification (NCBI taxonomy): domain Eukaryota; kingdom Metazoa; phylum Arthropoda; class Insecta; order Diptera; family Chironomidae; genus Belgica; species Belgica antarctica. The sequence goes on from JPYR01000886.1 coordinate 17,369, forward strand.
AGCAATTACCCAGAACATCGGCGGCAAGGAAGACAGCGATGAATGGCGCAAGGACTGGATGAAGGACAGCTCCAACGAGTCGACATGATTGATGAAGTTCGCTTGTAAATATATGTCAGCGGCAGCGTTCTCAGATCTAAAAGAACTACAATCTTGATGTTAATGTATGATGAGTGCACAAGAATAGAAAGCTTGACGCATAAAATAAACTTTTACCATATGAAAATGAAAAAACCGAAGGGTTGACTCGGTTCGAAGCGCCATTTTTCTTCGTCGTCGAATAAAAAATCATGAATTTAAAGCTTCTTAAAGCGATTGTCACGTTCCATGTGAAGAAAAATTGTTTTTTCCATGCGCTGTCGTTGCTTCCGCTCTTTAAGAGAGCATTAAATCCGCTTTTCAAGATTTATTTTCTCCCCCAACCGTCGTCGTTTAATTCACTTTGGAGATTTTTCTTCCCTCGTCTTTCCTTCCTGGTCAAATCATGCATAACACGAGGGTTACTTGAATAAGAATTTATTGAAAAAAGTGAGTTAAAAGAAAATTTTAACTACACGTATGCAAATTGGTCGTTCTCGAAGTACCATTGGATGGGCTTTCGAGCCAAAGGGTCTCGAATGTCGTTCAAAAGCTGGTCGCTGAGCTTCGGCCACATCCGGTCAGTTTCCAACCGCAACTGAAAATGCGCAAAACCGAGAAACTCTGAACATTTTAAAGCTTTTTAAGTTCTAACCATTTGATGTAATCGATGCAGTTGTCTTTCAATGCCTGCTCGCCAAGCGCATCCGCGTTTTGAAAATTTTCGAAGACATTCGAATCGTCGATGTGACCCATCAGCGACTCCACACAAAGCTTCTTCAGTTCTTTGACGCCGTATATGGCAGCCGCCAGGAAAAGTCTCAGCTCAACCTCGATGTCGTTCACTCGTCTGCAGTAGATGAAGCGGATGAGTTCTAGCATCGCCTAAGAGTCGAATTCTGTGATGTTAGTGATGGTAGTGAACAATTGCCGGCTCTGAGCGGCAATTACATATTTGTTGACGTGGATCTTCTTGTCATCAGAGCAAATGAAGACGAAATCGCTCCACTTCTCATCGTTGATCAGAGGATCAAAGTTTATCGAGTGTTCTGAATGGATTTTTGGTGGCAACACCTCTGGCTTTTCGAACAATTGCAGCTGCGGATGTTAATTATTACATAAATTATAGCTTTCTAGGAACTTTATCTCACCTCAATGAAAGTCTTGAAAGTCTTCAACGATTGGCTTCGATCTGGTTCCATTGCGGATTGCATTGAAGCTCGGAAACCAACGAAGATTGTATAAAGGCCAAACTTTACAAAGTATTTCTTAACCGACTCTGCCACAGATGATCTAGGTGACAGTTTAACGCTGAGACTTTCGGTAGTCTTGATGTAATTAGCGAGTACGATCCTATAATGTTGAAAGTTCGTATAAAACTTATAAATCTATTATATTATATTATTCGTATAAATCTTTGCTTGAAATTCGTCCATGCAAACTTATTTAAACATCGGTTGATGATGGTCCATGAGATTCGGCGACGCACAACCTTCTGCATTTTATTCAATTTAACTGTATCGACTTTCTCTCCCGCAATAATTCATAACAGACCTTTGCGCCCAATTAAGCAAGAAATTTAACGGAAATTCGTGGTCAAAATTCAAACCAAAACGTAAACAAAATCTTGTTACCCACTAAATCAACGTGCTTAAATCGCCGGAGAACTAAAGTCAACAAGTAAAAGTTGTTGAGGCTAGCAGCGATGCAGACTAACAAGGTATTCCTTCGCAAGACGAAGAGAGGAAACGTCCTGAAGGTGAGAAAAGTTAGAGGCTGAGTTCGAAAGAGTACCTATCAATGGCTGAATCACGGATTTCTTCGGCAAACATCTCAAATACCCAGAATTATTCAATTTAATTTTTAGATCATCCGCGAGCACTACCTTCGCACTGATATCTGGTGTGGCAGCTCATCATGCGTCATCTGTGCTCACGAAAAACACGACTTGGTGCTGTCCGAGGACCCAGTTTCCAAAAGCGAGCTTGTCAAGGCTCCGCATTACTTGCTGCTCGACACGAATGTTGTTTTGGATCAAATTGACGTTTTCGAAGAAGACACAATCAAAGACGTCATTGTCCTGAAAACTGTACTCGATGAAGTGAAGCACAGAAGTGCTGCAATCTACAAAAGATTGGGTGAAATTCTAAAGAATCCATCTCGTCGATTCTACACTTTTGTCAACGAACACCACCGGTGAGTCTTCCAATGTCTATGTTAGAAAAGCTTTTCTTGATAGTTTAACTAAATCTTAGTGACACTTACATTGAACGATTGCCAAAAGAATCTGCAAACGACAGAAACGACCGCGCCATCAGAAATGCAACAATGTGGTATGTCAATCACTTGCAAAAGAGTCAAAAGGAGCGCAACGGGCCTAAAATCAAAGTCATTTTGCTCACTGACGACGCGAAGAATCGAGAAAAAGCCGGTGAAGAAGGAATTTCTGCCTATTCAGTCAGAGATTACGTTCAGTCACTGACTGACACGCCTCATCTACAAGACAAGCTGAGCCTGAAGGAATTTGGAAGCGAGCATGTGAAGGATCCATTGGCTCCGCCGCATCTGAGCCTCGTTCAGATCCATGAAGGGATTAAGAATGGAAAATTGTACCAAGGATCGTTCCAAGCATCGCGAGAAAACTACTTGGAAGGCAGTGTCAACGTCGAGTGCTTCGAGAAAGCTGTAAGTCTTCATAAACCTCTGAAATGGATTGAAATTTAATCATCGCCTTCAATTTTAGGTTCTTCTCCAAGGTCGCGCATCGCTTAACCGAGCCATCGACGGAGATATCGTCGCCGTTGAACTGTTTCCCAAGAAAGATTGGATTGCTCCGAGTGAAATTGTACTTGAAGACAAAGACGTCGATCCGGCCGACGACTCTATCGACCATGAAAAGGCGGCCGAAGCAATGCTGAACAAAAAAGGACAAGAAATTGACCGACAGCCAACTGGAAAAGTCGTCGGAATCATCAGACGCAAGTGGAGACAATATTGCGGAATTATTCAGCCGAACATCCTCGAAGGATCTGCTCGACACATTTTCATTCCCGCCGAGAGAAAAATTCCGAGAGTGCGAATTGAGACGCGCCAGGCCTCGAAGTTGTACAATCAAAGAATTATCGTTGCGATTGATTCTTGGCCGCGCCACTCTCGCTATCCGCAAGGACATTTCGTTCGCAGCTTGGGAGCGATCGGAGACAAAAACACTGAAAATGAAGTTTTGCTGATCGAACATGACGTACCACACAGCAAGTTCTCAGAAGAAGTGCTCAATTGTTTGCCGTCACTTCCTTGGATCATATCGGATCAGGTGAGAACAAATTTATTCCTCTTCATCGCCAATAATTTCTTCTTCGTGTCCCTCGTCCTCGTCTTCCCAATCATTTTCTTCAGACCAGGGCGCTTCATCTTCATCGAGTTCAAAAGTTTCCGATTCTGACCTTGGTTCCATGATTGGTTCAAGTCGAAGTTCAACGTCGCCGTTCGTTGGTTGAGAAAAGCTGAATCTCGATCGGAACGCTGAATGGCGCGGGAAGGGAAAGGGCCGAATCGGAATGTCGATCTTAAATGAATCCGTTTGACTTCGTCTTTTGAATCGATCGCGGATGCTGACAAGGTTTCCATCGATCCTTTTCTCTGGGGAACTCAATTTTTCTAAGAAAATCTTAGCATCAATTGAAAACTCACTTCTTTCTTGAGCGTCCTTGATTTTCTTCTCTTTATTAGCGATAGCGCGCTGAGCTGCTTCTATCTTTGCGGTCGTTGACTCGAAAAAACCATCCAAGTACTTTAATTTGTTCTGCTTGAGTTTAAGCTCGCTAAGAAGCTTTTCGTATGTCTGTTGAAGGTCGCTGCGAACAAAAAATTGTTATTTGTTGCTATTCTAAACTAAAACGTCTCACGGTCCAATCTCAAGACGGTAATAGTCCACCACGACGTTGTCCAGCAACTCTGACAAAGACTCGAGATCTCCGATAAAATTTGAAAGATTTTCTGTCTTCACTGCCTTCAGTTGTATGAACTTCAAAGAAGTTGGTTGGATAAGAACTTCATTGTCGATTCCATGTCTTAAGCGGCATCCGCTAAAGCGGTTCGTAATTTTGATTGCGTTGCCCAAAACTTTATTCTCTTGCATGACTTCGAATTTTGATAAACCAAAGCTAACTAGAAATATTTTTCTTCACAGGACTACAAAGAACGAGTTGACTTGAGAAAGCTGGCGATATGCTCGGTGGATCCACCAGGATGCACTGACATTGACGACGCGTTGCACAGCCGGAAGTTGCCGAATGGAAACATCGAAGTCGGAGTTCACATCGCTGACGTCAGTCATTTCATCCGACCTGGCAATGCGATGGACTTGGAAGCGTCGTCGCGTGCAACGACTGTTTATCTCGTCGACAAGAGAATCGACATGGTTCCGGAGCTACTTAGTTCCAATCTTTGCTCCCTTCGAGGCAACGTCGAGCGATTTGCTTTCTCTTGCGTTTGGGAAATTGACGAAAAGGCAAACATCATCAAGACAAAGTTCCACAAAAGCGTCATCGAGTCGAAGGCTGCGTTGACGTACGAGCAAGCTCAAATCATCATCGATGACAAGAACTCAAACGACGACATCGCCCAATCACTACGACAGTTGAACAAACTGGCAAAGATTCTCAAAAAACGTCGAACAGATAACGGCGCGCTCGTGCTCGCATCTCCAGAAATTCGATTCCAAGTCGACAGCGAGACAGCAGATCCCATCGATGTCGAGATGAAAAAGATGCGCGACACTAACTCGATGGTTGAAGAGTTCATGTTGTTGGCCAACATTTCCGTCGCTGAGAAGATTGAGAAAGAATTCCCGGAATTCGCCATGCTTCGTAGACATCCGACACCGCCGCAGACGAACTTTGATCCGCTCATTAAAGCCGTGCGACATCAAGGGTTTGAAATTGATACTGCAACGGGCAAGCAGCTGGCAGACTCGTTGGATCGTATCGTGAAGAAAGACAACCCGTACTTCAACACGATGCTGCGAATCCTGGCCACGCGATGCATGCTTCAAGCGCAGTATTTCATCAGCGGCACTCTCACGAAGCCTGAATACTTCCATTACGGTCTCGCAGCGCCAATTTACACGCATTTCACGTCACCAATCCGACGATATGCAGACATCATCGTTCACCGGCTGTTGGCCGCTTGCATCGGTGCCGACTCACCTTACGCTGCACTTCTCGACAAAACCAGGAACTCACAGCTGTGTAACAACCTGAACTACCGCAACAGAATGGCGCAATACGCTGGCAGAGCGTCTGTGGCACTCAACACACATTTGTTCTTCAGAGCCCGAACGGAAGAAGTCTTGGGCTACGTGCTGTTTGTTCGCAAAAATGCATTGCAAATTCTTGTTCCGAAGTACGGACTCGAAGGAACGCTTTACCTGTCCACGAAGAACGACGACAGCATCAAATTCACGTATAACGAAGAGGTAAGAAGCACTTAAGGTCAGAAGGTTAGCAATTTCTAATGCTGTAATTTTCTCAGAACCAGTCGCAACAATGTGGGAAAGTCGTCTTCCACTCGTTTGACCCTGTGACCGTGTGTATCAGCCTAAATCAAGCCAACGTGCAGCACGAAAAGCTCGAGTTTCAACTTGTCGAACCCTTCATCGAAGGATTCAGCAATAAATCAAATTCAAAGCCCGACCCCGCTGTCGTTGAAGCCATGGAAACTGAACAAGAACAAGGTCAGCCGAGTCAGGGAAAGGCTAAAACGCGGGCACAAAAGCGAAAACCGCAGTAAGCGTCAATTCAGATCCGAACGATGACCAGAAGCATTTGAATCAACTTTGCAAAGTAATTAAGAAGATTACCAAAGTTCTGTTCATGACCGCTAAGACAGGCAGATTGAGTAATAAAACTTTCTAAATTGACAATGCCGTTTCCATTTGCCTTTCCATTTATTAACTCAAAACCATAAAAACTTTGCGAGTCACGTTAATTGCTGCTGGAAGGTTTCAGCTTCGAACAGGTGAATAATTGAATGCGGATTTCTGTTTCGCATTTGAGCGTTGGCGGGATAAAGGATCAACTTCGATACGGACTGAATAATGAATCACAATGAACAATAGAAGTGGGCACAAACAATACCTACTGCCGTTGACCGATACCAACGGCAGCAAAAGTGGATTTTAAATTTTCATTATTCCGAGTAAATCCTGGAAATTAACTTTTTCAGGCTTCACGTTCATAACTGGAGCAACACTGGGAAGTTTGGCAAACCGATATGAAAAATTTCTGATAAATTTAGACAGAAATATGCAATGACAGACGTTAATTGACTTTGACAGTGCTTGACGTGAGATTTCATTTCAAATGGAATTTCCCTTCGCTCGGTTTTGGTCGAGTTTTCCAAACTATTCGTTGATTTCCGGGTTAGTTTCGACACTTGTTTTAAAGTTTTCCTTTTAAAGACTTGCAATCTGCGAATGAGAACCGAGCTATTTATAAAGAGGTCAGCTGGAAACGTCGTAAATATTATAAATTGCGTGGTTTTCTGGGAGATTTTCATTTAAATTATGAAGCGAGCTTCAGCAGCTGTAAAACTTTTTATGCTTACGATGTTCAGATTACAAAAAGCTTTTTCTGTCTTTTAAAAATAAACAGAGCTTGGAGAGAAACATTAAGTGTGGAAAGAGTTTCAACAAAGCAGACAATCAAAAAACTTCTTTAAAATCCAATAAAGCTTAAATATTTCTTGAAGTTTGTTCTGTGATTAAAATATATTTATCTTCAACGAAACTTTAATGAAAATCAGTTTTCTACAAATTTTCTACACCGCGCCAGTTTTCGACACTCCGAAAGCTCGATCTCGGCTCTCATTTTGCTCGAAAATAATTGAGAGTCGCTGCTGCGAGAGGTTTCTGTTATTTTCTACATTTCTTGCCTGTCGCTTGCACAACGACGTTTCTCAGTCTCGTTTAAACATTTCAAGAGTGAAGACTTTCATCTTGCGGAGTCTTTCGGTACAGTCAATGTGTGATAACAGAAACTTGTGTGGCAGCCGAGCAGAAATCATCTCGAGCGTTTGAGGAGAAAAGATAATCGTCGTCGTCGGTTCAAAGATTTGTTTGGTCGGTGACAAAGTCAATGCGAAGCCACTCACGTGCAAAGAGATGAATTGAACCCGAACGCCGATAAATCTCAGTGAAGTGGCTCGAATAACATTTATTGGTCATTAAAGTGATTTGGTAATGTCTTTGTGAAAATCACGAAGAGTTGTGTCGCGATAAAGACTCGCGCTCGCGAATGTTTTGTTTTTAATGCGGCGAGAAAGATTGACGCGCGCGAAAATCTACTCAAAGCTGGGCGACTCGCTGGTGTGAGTGCTGGCGAGAAGGCGTAAAATTTATCAGTGTACGAGCTGCTAATTTGATGAAGTGATTGAATAAAGTGTAATGCGAATCTGCTAGTCTGTGCCGCCGAAGGAAGAGTTGCAAGTAATTATCCGATTTTCCAACTCGCCACCAGTCGACGGAGAAAATGAATGAAAATTTGCGCCTTTTGCTGTCGATGTTGTTGGTGCGCTTGCCACTTGTTGCTTCGAGGTAGAAAATGAAGTTTCGTTGAACAAACTACTCGAAGTATCGCAATCAAAAGTGGATCAGCTCCCGACACGATTCCACAGACAGTTCTCGTGATTTTCATTTTTGACGGAATATTTTCTCCTTGGAGCTGAGATGCGCAAATATTTATCAAGAACGTTTATTTGTGTCGATAATTTACACGCTTATGGCTGGCTGTGATCGCTGCGATATGAAAACTTGTGCGATTCGCGGTTGATGATGATGACAGAGAAGTTTAACAGTATTTCACTCGAAGGCTGCGTTGAGGACACTCGTTGAGACATTCACACCAGCCACCGCATGCAAACGAGCCTCGAATGATTTGCATGAAGCCTTGGGCGACAGAAAAACGCACAGTTTCGATGCCGATTCGGATCCGTTCGATTTATGCACGAAGTTCAAGGCGCGCATCAGAAGCGATTGCGAAACTGTTCGCATTGATTTCAAACTCGAAGTCGTTGTGTGACTTTGACGCCACCAACGCGAATCCGATTCGAAAAATTTTGAGGCGCAGCAAATCAATTAAGAGCGAGCAATTTTGTGGTCAAACGTTGCGAGTAAAGAAATTCCGTGAAAGCTTTTGCGGATCAACAGGCACGAGTGAAGGTGAAAAGT
>JPYR01000887.1:9089-25666 GCA_000775305.1 Belgica antarctica
TTGTTTTTGTAATTCCGCCTTGAGGAACTTTCTCCAACGCCTCAATTAAGCATTTTAAGCGCTGGCTCAATTCTTGAACAATTCCTGCCATCGCATTTCACCGGCTTTTCCGACAACGACACGAAACTCGACTCTTCTAACCTGAAATTTTCACTTTCAGATGGATATCGAACGGACTACGAGCAGAAACTCACTGAGTTGACCGAAAAATACCAGGACGAGTTTGCCAAAGCCAAATCAGCACAGTCGTGCATCGATGAGTTGCGTGTGCAGCTCAACGAGTCGCGACAAGACGTGACCAAACTGACTGAAAGCTCAAAGCGCTATGAAACCGAAATCTTAGAATACAGAAAAGACCGCAACGGTGTCGTGGACGAGCGAGACTCATTAATGAAGATGGTCGAGCGTAGGAACTTTGAAGTGGAACGACTCGAAGCAGACATAAAATCCTTGAAGCAGCAGTTGCAGACATCAATCAACTCGAAGTGCGAGGCGCTGTCAAAATACGACGAGATTCAGCACAAGGAAGTCAATCTCGAGTTCAAGGTGAGCACCGGACGGATGTTTCACTCCAACAAAATTTACCATTTTTATCCAATTTTAGGAGAAACGTCTTGAACAAGAGCGCGTTCTGCTTCAAAACCAGATCGACATGCTCTCCAATGATCTCAATCGCAACATTCAAGAACTACAGAAGTGTCGCTCTGATGCCACCTCCCGAACCATGACAATCGAGACCAAACTTCACGAGAAGGTCGAGGAACTCAACATCGCCACTTCCCAAATCGCTCACCTGACTGAATCCAACGCTTCCCTCAACCAGCGGATCGAGGAGATGTCGCAACAGCTGCTGTCACACAACGACGAGTTCACAAAAATGATGGAGAAATATCAGAAAGAACTCATGGCCAAAGATCGCCTCGCCGAGTTGTACAAGAAGAAGAGCGAAGAGACGTTCGAGGAACAACGAGAAGTTTCTTCCGTCGTCGGTGATCTCAGATCCACTTTGAAGGAAGCAACTGACGAGTACGGAAGCCTCGAGACCAGGAGCAAGCAAGTGGAGCTGCAGTTCCAACAAGAGATTGAAGAAAAATCAAAGACAATCGAGGAACTCCAGGAAGAATTGAAGAACGCAAACGAGCTCTTGAAGGCTTCACAGCAAGAAAACATTGACATTGCTGTGGAGAAACTGTGCCCAGCTGCCGCCATGACCAGCAAACTCATCCGCTCCGGAAAATCCTTAACAGAAATATACTCGCTCTACGTAAGCACGACAGAAGAACTTCAACACGTACGCAAAGAATACGAACAACTGAAACTTCGCTTCTCAGATGTGCTTCAGGAGATTACCGAGAAGGCTCCACTCGTTCAAAGAACGCAAATCGACTTGGAGAAGGCGACGGAAGCGAACGTGGAATTAAACAACCAGCTCGAGACGATTATTCGTGAGCGCGTCGACGTTCGCCACCAGTCCGAAGAACTGATGTTGAAAGTTAAGAGCTTGGAGACACAAGCCAAGGAGCTGCTGCGTGATCGCCAGGACTTGAGCCGACAAGTTTGCCACCTGTTGCAGATCGTTGATCAAGCCCGCGGTGGACAAGGTCCATGCAGAGACGATTCCATCACGTCGGATATGAGCGGCAACGAAGTCATCACCAAGCGACTGGTGACATTCAGTGATATTCAAGAGTTGCAGCAAAACAACGCCCAGCTTCTCGCCGTCGTCCGCGACTTGACCGCCAAGATCGAAGAGATGGACGAGCTCAAGAGTCACATGGACCAGGCCACGTACGAGGCCAAGATCGAGAACTACACCAGACGTCTTCAAGACATGCAGGAGAACATGGAGCTGCAGACACGCATGATGGAGAAGTGCATCACGCAACGAGAACACTACAAAAAGTTGTACAATGAAATCAACAAAAAGGGTGCAAGCAAGAACTCCAGCGTTGCAGAGAACTTCATGGACGAAGACGAGAACACTCCGAGCGCCAGCAACACCAGCCTCAACTCTGTTGGTCTGAATTCGAGCGTTGTGACCGAGAAGAACAAGAAAATCACGGATCTCGAGCAAAAGATCAAGGACAACAACCACGAACTGAAGACACTCAAAGAAGAATACGACAATTACCGAAAAGAAAAGCGCGAGAACGATGAGATGATGAACAAGCAGTTCGACAGCTTGAGAACCGAGTTGCGCGAGGTGTCGACGATCAACTGCAAGCTTCGCGCTCAGGTCGAACACACTGACGGGCAGTTGAAGTTACAACAGAAAAACATCGCGACTTACAAGAAGCAAATCCAGACGCTCGAAGAACGCAACAAGAACTACGAGTCGACGATCATAAAGCACGAGACGGCAATGGCTTATCTTCGAGACGACGCAATGAACTCATCTGGAAAGCTTGGACGTGCTGAGATCATGATCGAGAAGATTACGCAAGAGAACCGGATGCTCAAGGACAGTGAAAGTCGGCTGAAGGCAGAGCGCGAAGTGCTGTACCGCGAGCGTCAATCAAACAACTTGGTGCTCAACAACCTCGAGATGATCAAGACGACGATGGAGCGATCGGAGAACGATGGCAAGATGCGACTTGAGTCTCGACTCGACGAGTTGACCAGAGAATGTTCAGCGCTGCGTCGACGATTGCAGGAAGAACAAGATCGCTTCCGAGAGCTGTCATCGCATCTCGAGCGCCAGACACAAACCGCCAAGGAGCGAATGGAAGAAGAGAAAACTTTAGCGACGAAGTACAGAGATGAACTGGTGCAAGCCCGCGAAGAAATCGAAAAGAAGGCAGAGAAGGTCGATCAGCTAAGCAAGAAGCTTCAAGAATCATTAACACCGACGCAAGACGACAATCCAGTGGCACAAGCCAACAAGTTGCGCAAAGAAATGGAAATGCGCTTGAACGAAGTTCTGGTCGAAAAGGAAACACTTGACAAAGAGCTCGCGATGTCGAAGGAACATGCCAAGCAGTACTGCGACATGGCTGAGTCGTACGAGAAGCAGCTGCTCGAGATCAATGAAACTTATTCCGACTTCAAGACTCGCGTTGAAGCTGATCTCATCGAAACAAAGAAGAGTGAAGCGAACTTGAAGCAACGCGTGAACGATCTGGAGACTGAAATTTCTCTCGACATCAACAATCGCCAGCTCATGGCTGGAGACACCAGCACTCAGCTTCACAAAGCACAACTCGACCTGAAGGAGGCTTTGCTAAAGATCAGCGAGAACAACCGCGATCTCCGTGAATTGCGGGAGAAAACCACGTCGCTGTCATCTGGTCTGGAAGCCGCTGAGCAGAAGTACTCGAACGAGATGATTCTGCATTCCAACGACATCAAGACCATGGCTCGATTGAAGGACGAGATGAACGTCATCAACCAGCAGTTCAAGCAGCTCAAGATGGCTCGCAACTCCGCCGAAGAAAAGTTCGAAAGCGGCAGAAAGCTGTGGACTGAGAAGCAACAGATTCTCGACCGCGAAAAGGCCGAGCTGGAAGAACGCTTGGTCGACCTCGACAAACAGAACATGGCGCTTCACGATCAAATTCAGGAGATGAGCACGAAGCTGTTTGTTAACGTTTCACAATCGATGGATGAGTCGATGGCTGCCGATGCCGACACATCGATGAACCGATCAACGGCTTACGATGAAGAAAAGTCCAGCGAACAACTCCTTCAAGTCATCAAATACTTGCGCAAGGAAAAAGACATCGCTGTGGCTAAGTTCGACATTTTGAAGTCCGAGAACATTCGTCTCAAGTCGGAGATGCAATTGTTGCAGAAGAAGTTTGAAGAGTCACAGGCTTCGCTGATCAACAAGCCAGACGAGAACGCCAGCGCACTCAACAGTGTCCGACACGAAGAACTCTTACGCAAGGTAGAAACGCTCAACGCCATCACCGACAGCAACAGAATCTTGCGTGAAGAACGCGACTCGCTCGCCATCAAGTTCAGCGCTCTGCAAGAACGCGTCACCAAAGTCGAAGACGAGTTGATTCCGTTGCAAGAAAGAAACCGCGAGTTTGAAGTCAAGAATGAGACCTTGACAACCGAAAACGTTTCACTCCGCACTGAAGCCACTCGCTGGCGCCAGCGAGCCAATGCATTGCTCGAACGGTCTAACAAGAACTCGCCTGACGACTGGAAACGACTCCAAACCGAGCGCGAGAACCTCGCAAAGATGCTGCAATCGGAAAAGGACCAGCACAAGAAGACACACGATGAAGTGCAACAGGTCAAGCAGGAGAAGACACGCGTCGACAATGAAGTCACGAATATTCAACGCCAGCTGACTCTGCAAAATGCTGAAAGCCGTCGACTGACTGAAGAACTTGCTCAAATGCGGCTAGGCAGTAGCAAGACGACTCAAGACCTGCTCGAACAGAAGGTCAAGGTCGATTTGAAGGAAGACGAGGTCAAGAAGCTGACTGAAGACTTGAACAGCAAGGAAACGCAGTTGACACAACTGAAGGAGAAGGAAGTTCAGATCAGAAAGATCGCCAAGCGCTACAAGGATCAGTTCCTTGAGCTGAAGAACCAAGTCGACGCTGGAACTGTTCCAGTCGCTGCAAAAGAAGGCGAAGGCTCCGATGTCACGATGGCCACTGAAGCCAGCACAAGCATGATTCAGGAAGCAGATTTCAAGCAGATGGAATCCCGAGTACAGCTGTTGCAGGGTGAAATCGACGCAATCCGAATGGAGAACGGCCAACTCCAACAGCAAAACAACGAGCTGCGAACGGCCATCACCAAGGAAGAGTCGTGCAAGGCTCTGCTGGCACAGGCAAAGACTAAAATGACGCAAATGACTGAAAAGCGTGAGCAACTGACACGCGAACTGACTTCGACGAAGACTTCACTCGACCAACGCACCGAAGAACACGAACAGACGATCCGAAACCTGAAATCACAGTACGAAGCTCGAGTTCAGCGCCTTGAGAAGGAGATCAACGAGCACGCATCGGAGAAGAGCGACTTAATGCAGCGATTCAATCAACTGCAACGTCAACTCGGTGCCGGTCAGAGCTCAAAACCCGCAAGCAGCACGATGGAGAAGGGAACAACCGACGCATCAGCCCGCACTGCTAATGTCAAGCCAATGGCCGGTCCGAGTCAGCAGTCGGCAACCGTTCAGCCTTGGCGTGGAAGCAGCTCATTGGGAGAGACGCCGCTGGCTTCAATTCGACCAATATCCGTTCAGAACTCACGCACTGCCGCAGTCATGCCGACGACCAATGTCACAAACTTGCAAAGCTCGTCATCAGCCAACACAACGTCATCGTCATCCAGTGCCGGCCCATCTTGCGCAAGTGTCACCGCCTTGGTGCCACCACAGCAACAGGTTCACACTACCGCATCTCAACCCGGCGAAGTAATGTCAAGCTCGCCCACCAGTTCTCACACCGACTACATGCCTGCCACCAGCTCAGCCACAATCGTCGTCGCTGCCATTCCACCGATGGGCTCGAGTCAGAACGCTGCCGAAAGCTCGTCGCAAAGTCTGGAAGTGGATCAAGCACCGCCAACCGAGAGTTCTATTCAAGTCGTGACAGGAGGCCAGCCGATTGCGCAAGCCGTTGCTTTAGTCTCGCCTCGAGTTGAAGCTCAACAGCCGCCGAGTCAATTAAGCGTGGTCGACACTCAAGCTCCAAGCACGTCTGCAGGCTTATCGGTAAGTCAAAAGTCGATTTTTAATTGAAAAAATATATAAAGTTTCCATCCAAACAGGCACCTCAAGTCATCGCAACTCACCATCACGCTTCCAGCAGCAACACCGTGACGACAACCCAGGCTGCAAGTCACAAGCGCCCGCGAGACGTCGAAGGCGACAGCTCAACGTCCATCGACGAACAACCCGACAAGTCACTGCCGCAGAAACGTACTCGCCTTCAAGAAGGCACTTTCCAGGTAGTGAGTAACAACGTTTTGCATAATTCAACAATTTAAAATAACGTTTTTTGTCGTGTCTCAACAGGGAGTTTCTGAGTCTGGACTCGAAGTCGAATATCAAGTCCCAACGTCGTCTCAACGTGACCAGGAAGACGAAGCAATCGTTTTGTCGTCGGAAGACGATGAAGACGATGACGACGAGGTGATGCCTGATGAAGGAATCGCCGAGGGGTTTGAAGGTGACGGCATCGAAGCTGACTACGCTTACGAGATGGAACGGCAGGAAATGGACGAAGGACCTGACATCGACGATATCCAGTCAAGCGCCAACAATGAAGTCGAAATCGAAGACGTTTCTGAAGTTCCGAATCAATCTGCCGACGCCGCCGTTGGGCAAAGCTCTTCGATTGAGCCATCAACTGCAAGTCAAGCTGAGAACCAGCAACAAATTCAGAGCATTTCGAGTGGAAGCGGAAATGGAAACAGTGAAGAGGCTGGGCCGTCCACGACGGGCGCTAGTTTGAGTCCATCAGCTACATCGCAATGGCGACAGTCGCCGAACGCATCGACTTCACGTCAACAGGCACAGCATTTGATGCTGATGAACCAGAACTTCCAAGACGAGGCTTCAGATGACCGAATTGTTCCAAGCACTCCGACGCTGTACCGTTCCCGCGGCGATGGCTTCTCAGAAGTTGTATCCTCGCCTCATCCTGCTCAAGTTCCACACGTTGCCGCTCGATTTACATTCGGCGAATCGTCTTCTTCATCAAGTTCATCATCTCGTCCGATGGTCGAAGGCATGGACGAGACGAGAATTGACTTATCGGAAGAACACGGTCAGATCACCGGTGGACGCAATGTCCCAAGCCTTCCACAGCATCAGTCGCCCAGCGACAATCTTATCAACGATTCCACATCGGCCAGCACGAGCTCGACGTCTTCAAGCATCTCGACAGTCATTCAACAGGATTTGCAGCAAGACCACCCTGTTGCCGGTTCTTCCAACCAAGCAGAGAGTCAAGTGCCGGAAATAAGCATCACTGGGGCTGATGACGGTGAGATTCGACACAGCGTTTGTCATTTCAAGCAATTTACTCAATTTTCTCGCATAGATTACGATGGCGCTTCAACATCGGCTGAAGCACGCGATGAAAACGGAAAGCTTCTTGAGCAACAGGACGACACAGACGATGAAAGAGCCGACGGCGTTAGCTCGGAAGGTGAAAAACCACCTGCAACAGGATCAAACGAAGTGAGTTTCCAACTTTTTCCCTTGAATAATTTATTTAAATTGAATTTCGTTTTCTCTAAAGGACGACACAAGCGAAGCCGATATGCTGGAACAACCAACGTTGACTCGTACAACTCGCTCTGGTGCCGCAATTCGAGGGTCGTCAACGTCGCCACAGCAACGCGTTCGTATCATGCGTGGATCTCAACGGGGAATGAACAGAATCCAGCCGATCATTTGGAACCAAGATGGTCAAGTACAGATGATAGGAGGTAAGAATCGATGACTCGAAGCTTGTACAACAAGCCAGGCGGCACTTTTAAGTGAAAAACTAAACAAAATCTCCCACAAATCATCTAGGCATGCCAAACCGTCAACAGCAGCCGTTCCCGTCGCCGACAAATCGCGGATCAAGAGCTCGTCGTGGGCCTCGCGGTCGTGGTGCTCCACCAAGCAGCTCCAACTACGGCAACATGAGATATTAAAGAAAGCAGCAAAGCAGATTGAATTATCCCGTTATTAATCTTAGTCTCTAAGCCTAAGCATATTAATCAGCCAGTAATTTTTATGAAGAAACCGGAGCGAGAAATGTTCTTTTGTAAGGAGATTAAAAAAGTTTTCTTCTTCTCCACCTTCACCCGCGCCCCATCCCCGAATTTCCCCGCGATTAAAAAAACAAATCCCGCGAAAAGAGAACTTCCATCAAGCTGCGATGGGATTTCTTGTGATTTGTCAATGTAAGAAAGAACGCGGAGAAAAACTTTTGATGTAAAACGAGGGCAAATAAAAGCAGGAAAATGAAAACAATATAAAAACGGATCTTTTTGATGTGAAACATGTTGCGAGCGGAATCCCGTGCATGAGACTGCGGAGCGAACTTTTTGTAACGCGACGACTTTTCCAGCAGCATCTCTTCGGAATGATGAATAATTAATCACAGGTTCCTTCTTTTCTTCTCTCATTGAAAGGGCTTAATGCGGGGCGGCTGTGCTTGGATGAGGACGAGCGCGAGAACAATGCTGGGCGGAAATGAGAAGTCAAGTGCAAAAGGTGTGTATTTGTCTGATTTATCATGGTGGCAACATGATTTATGGGCCCGTCAACGAGTTGTTTTTGTCAGTTACGGAGCCGGCAAGTTGATTAGGAGTGGGAAGCACGGAAATGGCTTCTAGCGTGAATTAGCTCTTTTCAGCACTGCTGCAGATTGAATCATGAGTTTCTTCAGTTTTTAAAAGAATCCAATGTGACATCAAATTAGAAACTTTTTAATTTCCAATACGAGACAATCGAGATAAAATCTTCAGGAAAGGAAAATTCCAATCGCATCATTAAAGCTGTGCTTGTTGACACAACGTTCACGCCCCAACGTGACTCCGTGAACTGCACCTAAAGTCCAATTGTTCAAATTAAATTTCTCTCTGTTCCTTGGGAAACGAGATTGGTAAAGCGAACATCCCGACTCAAACGAGTCTGCAAAGTTGTAAACCATTGTTTAGTTCCCTTCCCTCGAGTGGAATTGATGCACATCTTTCTTGAGTGAAATAACTTTTTCATCATGTGCACATTAGTTGAGGTAAAACAACTTTTGCTTGTACTTTATGACAGTACCACCCACAAATCCCACCTTGGCAACCCTCTCCGCAAATGCTTTTAACTACTTTTGCTTGCAATTTACATTCCATCAAAAAAAAACTCGTAATTTAAGTTGCACAAAAGTTCCCACCGAGCTTCGGCAACACTCAGCAACGGAAACTTTTTGATCAAATCCAAGCATCAACAGTAAAATTACGCAACTTGTTTTAATTACATTTCGGAATCTTTTGCCTTCTCCCCAAAATTCTGCTCATCTGCACATTTTCCACCCCGAACTTCAATTAAAACAATTTTCTCGCTCTGCACACAGCTCTGAGGCAGGATAAAAGCTTTTTGTTTGCCGGCTCTTATCGACAAACACGCACTCATAACGTTCGTTCTTCCCAATTTTAAGCTCCGGAATTGTTACACAAGAAAGTTTCGATGAATTAATTCGAAAGTTTATTCAAATTGCAAACATTGTTAAATCATTTTTGATAGTTTCGAGTGCTGGTGATGGGAATCAAGTACAGTTCAAACAGATTCATTTGAAATTCTTATTCAAATTCTTATTCAATTACTGAACATTCCTGCGTACCAGTTTAAACCGCAGCTTGTGAATTCACAATTGCCATGGCATAAACTAATGGGTTTGTTGTTCAATCAGCCATTCTATCTTCGAAAAACCACTGAAAACAGGAATTTTATGATTACTAAGCGTAGAAATACGAGATTTTAAAATGAAAATTGAAAAACGGAAAGCTTTTCTAACAATATGTTTACGATTGCTGAAGTCCGTTGATTTAAAAACGGTTTTTTAGGTTTAATTTAAACATCGCTAAGCATTTATGAAAAAGATTACTGTGCCTGCAACATTACCTGGGCTCAACAAACATACTTTTTACTGAAGCTTTTCTATGAATGTACAAAATCTGTAACAAATTCTTGTTATAATAATTATTGTTTCAACTATTTTATTCAACTTTAGTAGCCGGGATAAAAGCCAACTGCACGTATAAATTAAGTAAGGAGACAATGTGCAATTTTTAAAATCTGTTCTGATAACACTGATTTCTGAAAGACTTTTGATGACAATCACACTCACGACTCAATTTCTCTTGAATTTTATGATCGTGCAACTTTATTCGTCGGTTCGAGTTTCAAAAATACAATCCAAAAGTTTTCTCGTCAGAATTTTGATTGAACACAAGCTTTTGTAAAGCACCGTATGCAACTGATGTAAATTTCAAACGTTAACGATCCGTTTCCTGGTTGCAGTGTAAAATTTGCATCAGAAAGATTGACTGGAAAAACTTGGAAAAACGAGCTCAAATTATTCACCGCGCGCCAAAGGTCAAACTGAACTGCGTTTTAATTAAAGTTTAATTGTAAACAAAATCGATTGAATTGCAGCACGACTAACGCGATGCATTCAGAAACGAAATTCAAACAAAAGTTGCAGAAGCTAATTTAAATGCAAAGCACAAACCCGTTTAATAAAATTAAGTGCTTCGGAATTTATTTCCTGCCATGATTTACGGGTGTTTTGTGTAGTTTTGCTTGTAAAATGCTTCGAGGTTTTATCTCAATTTAAAGGCAAGCGGCAAAGGTGGGCGAGGCCAGGTAGTGCTATAAATAAAATATGAATCGAAATTCCGAAATTCTCGTTGCTATCTGGGGATGATCCTGCGACTGTACAAGCCGCTTGCCGTTCAGAATCGAATCAAACATTCACGTCACTTTGAACGCCGGCCCGCAATTCAGGTTTACTTCGACCGTAAAGAGAGAGAATAAGGAAGTGAAACTATTTCCACAATGGCTTTCAACCCTTTTTGCGTTGCCACCTCCAACCTGATTCATGAGACTGGTTGTCCTTCCAAATAGACTACCGACCCGTACTTCTGAGTGTAATTGTGAGAAATTTTCTTCTACCTGAATGGACTTTAAATGTTCTCGTCGAAGGGATTTTGTCGGTGATTTGTATGAACGTGGAATGTGAAGTTGTCCATCATTCTCAAAGATTTAAAGTCTATGCCGGAGCATTCGAATGTCGGGTTCAAGACAAGCACATTTCCTGGTTCGAATGTTCACCCATGCCAAGAGAAGTTTGTTCCTAGCAAATTGAGTTATTTGTTAAGTTTTCTTTCTTCATTTCGACGTCGTTGTGTTTGATGCTTTCTAACGTCTGTAAAAAGTGCCCTGGGCCATCTCCAAGAAAAACAATATCAGAAAGTTGGAATGTTTCAAACTTCGACTCTATGTTAATTGAGTAGAATTAAACAAGAGAGAAAAACTTATGAGTAAGTTTCGAATCCATGGTTGGCTTGCGAATTTTCCAGAGTTTTTTTTTGTAACTTTTAAATTCAGCAAATTTAGCAAAAAGCACACATTTTGGAATGAGAGAAAACTTTCAGAAACTTCATCACTTCCTATCATATTATCGTCACATCGGAGAGAAATATTTGAAGCACTCGATCATTGTGTGCTGTAAAAGCCATGAAAGGCTTGGAGCGAGAAACTTCACAACTTGATGAAAAGTTTTCGCAGATAGTTTCAACGATTCATTAAAATGTTCAATGTTCAAGGGTCGTTCGTGAGTGATGTTGATGGATTTAGATCACTGTGCACTTATTTGAGTGACTTGGGCAGCTTTTGAGGTTAAAATGAAAAAAAACTAACCTCAAAGTAATGCTAAAAGCTTTTGACGTTTTCTACTGAGTTTCCCATTAGAATGAACACGAAAATGCTGCTTGTATCTTTAGCTAAAGGTGAATATAATGCGCTAAAAAACTGAAACCGTGTTATTGTCGTTGAAATTTAGCTTCCATAAAAGAAAATTAAGGAAATTTTGAAAAAATCGTTTGTCAATGACGTCACTATCATAGTTTTGCTGCAGTTCCTGGCCTAAAATTTGAATCCACATCGAATCCACGTCGGTTCTGCAGGATTTAAACTTTAGATTACACTTTGGAAGATCAACTCAAGTCAATTTGCATAAATTTTGTTACTTACTTAACAGCTGAAGTTTTTCTGACGTTAACCTACAAAAGATCCACGTCGACGAGTTTGTGAAAAAGCCAGCATCAGCAAGATAAATATAAAAGAGTTGAATCAAACTCATTTTAAATTCAATATCGTAAAATTTCCATGTTTTGATTAGTTTTTATGATAATTTCCACCGAAAAAGTCAAAAGGGTGAGATTTGACGCATGCAGAAGAGCTTTTCATGGAAATTATCGGCAAAAGTGAGATCGAAAAGTGTCGGAAACGACGAGGCATTTAAAAATGGCTGATAACACAACATGAACACAATTGACTCTCAACAACACTCGGCAAAAAGGAAGAACACAAACAGCATACCATCAAAAACTCTTTTTTTATTGAGATTTCCCGCATTGGATTTTTCCGCTAGTCGTTAAGTTTTATTGAAATAAAAATTGCTGATGTTTTTTGTTCTCTCGCCCTCCACCCACACCCGCCGGGCCCGTTGATGTTTTGTCATTTTAAAAAGTCATAATCATTGTTTGAGCCATTGAATGCGAGCATAGAGGCAATCATGTTTGTTATCGCACGCTCAATGACGGCAAATAAACTTTTTCATAATGGTTTTGTTTTCACCCTCGCACCGAACTTCCGCCACCCCGAGAAATGACTCAATCACCGAGTGAAAAGTCGAGAAATTTAACAACTCCTTTCGAGTTCTCCTTCAACTTGTTGGTCTGTGCTGTTCGGAACGGATGAAAACTATGGCACCATTTTATGAACCCAATTATAAAAGTTTAAAACAGGTCATTAGTTCGGCAAAAGGATTGGAATCGTTCAGCAGTCCTCAGGGGGACGGAGCTGGCCCGATGTGGTAATCAAGGGATGAAAGTTTATGTAAAATAACTTTTTGGGGAGAGAAAAAGCGGAAAAACATTAACTTTGATTGTGAAAACTGCTTTTCTATTGGTTTAATGTCGAGCTAAAGTTTAATTGCTGCAAAGGATTCGTTTTGGAAATGTTGGAAGACTAACAGTCATCGATTTAGAAAAGTTTAATTAAAACACAGTCGTTTAAGATTGATTTTGAAAAGTTGATAATTATTTTTGGGTTCTAGTTATGTTGGGAAAGTTTTTTTTAGACTATTGTAACGTTGCATGTTTAGGAGTGGAAGCTTTCGGATAAAAGTGAACCAAAAAATGTGCTTTTAAAGTTTGTAAGCAAACCCAAGAACACTGCTATGCTAACTACATGCTGTACATGCTTTATTTTTTTACCAAATTCAGATATTTTTTTCCATTAATTGAAGCTTTCTACGAAGCAAAACAGTTTTATGGGGAAACTAGCATGTAAAAGTGTTGTAAAGTGCACTGGTAATCAACAAAGCCAGACTTTGATTGAGCTTTCAAATCTCTCTGCTGACCTAATTGAGGTTGTTGTTCAGGCTATTCAACGTCTTCTTTATTGCATCAGACTGCACAAACATTGAAAAATTTAACAAGTATTTCGATTTTTCTATTAAACTTCTTTTTAAACGTCGATGTTTCTTCCTTTAATTGCTCGCTGCCATAAATTTTTAAATTAAATTTCACGCTTCATTGGAAATTCCAGCAGATTTGAAAGCAATAAAAAGATGCAGTGAAGTCAGCAGAAAACGGAAAATCGAAATAGTTTCCAAAGCTACCAATCAACAAAAGGATTTCACTTAAAATTCTTCATCAAACAACCTTCCGCCTAACTTAACCCTGATAGCATTCCTTTCACCGGGCAGTTTCCACGACTCTGAATAGCTGTTTTCTGCAGTTTTCCTGGTCTACGGAAGCGCAAAAAATCGCATCGTCCGAATGTTGCCAGAAAATTGTTTGGGCGAAACATTTGGTGCGGTTTTTTAACATCCCCAAAAGCGAGAATATAGCGAACGCTCCCCAAGGAATTATCCAAATTCAACATTGCTTAATTGCTGATTAAAATGAACGAACAAAAAAGCAACTCATAAAACGCCCCACATCGACTAAATTTTTTCTGCCGTTTTGTTGTTTTTTCATTTTTTTCCGTGGGACCCTGAAACGATTATTCAAATGTTTTCATTTAAGTGGAATGTTTAATGGATATTACATGTTAAGAGCTTAATTAAAACCATTTTGAGTTTTCCCAAAATAGCTGTTAACTAGAGAGCGATTTTGTAGCCCCAACACCCACGCCCACTTCCCCCGCCCCGTCCGACCAGCTCCAAAGCACCAGCAGTCGGTCTATTTAGTTCACATGCATTTAGTGGGTTTGGTGTTGGAATTCAAAGAACGAGAGAAAGTTTGAAGTGGACACTTTAGAACTTCACCGCATCAACGACCACAAGGATATTAAACTAGATATTCGAGTGTTTTGGGTTTGACGAAACTAAGTGAATTTAATGGGGAAAGAGCAATCAAGTCTGTTGATGATAACTCACATGCAGTTTCCGTTGTTGAATCTCTTGAATAGTTTTAGAGTGTTTAAAATTGGGGTACTGAAGGAAATTGTTGCTTTTTGAACGAGATCAAAGTGATAAAGATGTGATTTTAAGTGAGTTGATGGCGAATGCAGCTGAATTGAGGTTGTAGAAGAACATTGGAAGTTTGCCTTGAACTTTGCGGGACATTCAAAGCTGGAAATCAAGGACGGCTTAGATTAAGGAACTGACAATTTGGCTTGTTTAGAGTTCAGTTTGTATTGAAAGTGTGATTTTTTAAATGGAAATCTATTTGATTCTCTCAGTTGTTAAGTGGGGTCGATATTTTTATGTGTGTGGGACGCGAGATTCCAACGGTTCTGAAATTGAACTGAAGACAAAAGAAAAGCTCATCTCGGCCCGAGCTTGAATTTCGAATACGTTTCGCTTTCTAACTGTTTTTTTGAAATGCACAGTAATCTTTGTACAAGACGCGATCAGACTCTCTATGGGAAATGCAAAATTTGTCGTGTCTAGGTAAGGAAAAAAGCTCAAAGCTTCCACTTTATAGAAAACTCCATGCTGTTGGCGCTACTGGTGAGTTAACGGTCGTAAAAATCTCGCGTCCTACTCTTATTTTTACCTTATGTTGATATAAAGTCATTGGTTTTGTCCGCAAAACAATATTTGTCGTTTCAAAGTGTTTCTAACGACTCCATTATCAACAAGAGTGACATTTCCTTGGTGTGCAAGCTTGTCGATCGAGTGCCACTCAGTTTTTGAAGAACCACGCCACTTAGAGACTTGAGTTTTTCTTCAGCTTGAGCGTCTTAAGCTTCTTTTGAAGAAGAATTGAATGTTTGCAAAGGCACTCTTAATCAACCCATCTAAATAATGAAGTTTTGTCATTTCTCAAAGTTCAAAACATGAAAAACTTATTTGCTAATCTTATTTTCACAAGATTCCTGTTAAAGTTTAAGAAAGCTTTTAAACTGTTCAAAACCATAAAATCTTCGAAAACTCCAATAACATCCTGACCTATCCAAGAGCACTCATTCCTGAATTTTTCATCCCACTTCATATTCCAAAAGTGAATTCAAATTCAATCGCAACGATTTAGGGAAAAGCCGCAAAATTACCTTTGCCTGGCTCAACCCGCAACAGCTCAAAATGATTCGTTGAATTAATCGATGGAAACGATTTTTCGCCCTCTTCACCAATTTATCCGAACCGCGATATAAATTTTCATCGATTGAACATTACAATAAAACCTTTTAATGCTACTTTTTGCGGATGCTTTCTCTGTTCTGCCACGAAGAAGCCCGCAAATGCGGTTGCGAGATAAAATTGAAATGAGAATTGATTTTGTTTCTTTGTTTTGAGCTGAACGAACGATTGAGAGCGGGGAAAGTTGGAATTGCGAAGCACTGTTGAAGATTCTTATGGAAATTTTAACAAAGTTAGCGAGTTGCTAGACGACACTTCATCACACCAGTCGATGCAAAGTTTTTCCGAGGCACGTGTCGTCTTAAATTCAAACGCAGCAAAATGCCGACAATTTTTGCTCAGCATTTTTGCAACAAGCTCGAATCAACTGGTAGCGGAAAAATCTCAGCGGAGTTAATTAAATTTTATCGGACGCATTTTTTGCAGGCGTCCCGAGTTAATTAAAAATCATCGAACACAATTGCCCGGGTATTAAAAAATAAATTTGTTTTAATTATATCGAAATCAATTTGGCTTATTTTCCGCTGCCGTTTTTTGCGGGCTCACAATTTCGAAACGTGATAAGTATTTTTAGCGGCTCTTGTGTTTATTGAAAGCAATTTTCGTACGCTCGACGCTGTTTCACGTCAAATGAATGTTAAATATAAATCTTCGACAGACATCGAAACATGTGATTGTGCCGGGTAGTGGGAGTGGGCGTCAAGAGGAGTGCGAGGCAATAATGTTTGTATTTTCTCGGGTGTTTTGTCGTAAACATTTTTCTCCGCTTTCCTTTCTCTCGTTTTGCTTTATTGTTCAATTTCCATACTCCATCCATAAGAACGCTCCTCTTACGGTCGTTGGTTGTGTCGCATGGCAGCCAGGCACAGAAGACGGAGAACAAAAGAGGAATTTCTTGAATGGCTGTGTAGTCAGTTGCGGCTGAAGATGGCGAAGAACGAGACACGAGTGAATTATTTTTATGTTCTCGCAAGGAGATGCAAAAACAAACAATGAACATCAACATAACAAATGTCCCGCCGGTGGTTGCCAGAACGTCCAAAGGTGTAAATTAAGAAAAACAGTTAGAAAGGTGGCTGCAGCCGATGGAAGTGTGGAGAGGGTGTCAATAGCAAACTGAACATAAAAATAACTCAGTCGTCGGTGGGAGTGTGTGAATGCACATCAGAACAACAGAACATTTATGTTTATTGTGCCAGCGTCAAAGTGCGAAACGAATTGCCCCGAAAGGAGTCATTT
>JPYR01000888.1:884-25302 GCA_000775305.1 Belgica antarctica
TTATCTTCAGTGGAATCTGAGAAGCAAGTGGTCGGTGCTTTAGTACTAGGAGTTCCAGAAGACGGTGGTTGGATCGTGGTTGTGTCTTCATCAGAGTCTTCGAAACAGGTTGTGTCTCCTTTAGGTTCATTATTTGAGTCATCGTTATTAGAATTTGAGAAGCTTGGGGTTTGTCCTGAAAATATATTTGTTGGTCAACAGTTTTTGCGCGGTTTATCAACAATGTTATCGTCAGCTGTGTCAGTTACAATTTTATTTTAGCGCATCTTTTGTTGTCAAATGACAAGTTTTGTTCACTGACTTTCGGTCGTTTGTTCAGCAGTTGTTCAGCAACACATCAAACATGTGTTTTTATTTTGAACTGTGTTATTGCAGGCTTATTTTTTTCAACACTCAACATTCAGAACTCAAACTGATAATATCTCTTCTGTTAAAAATAAACAGTAGTATTTGAAAGTTTATCTACAATCCGCATTAATAAAAAGGTCTAACATAATTTCGTGAGTCCTCAAAAACGGTGGTGTCCAGATTTGGAAAAGAAATTCTCTTATTTAATCGTGATTCTGAACTAAAAATATTTTTCTGTAGCCAAATCACTTCTTATTACCTTCGTCAATTGGCGCAGAGTAAGCACAAAGCAGAAAAACTGCGAAGATAATAAATTTCTCCATATCGATAGCTGCCAAGCTGAACTGAATTTCACGACTGATAGTCGAAATTCACTATGAATTTTGTGTATTTTAATCTTAAATACGTTTATATTTGTGATATTTTGAATTGACATTCGCAGTTTTAAAGGAAGTTTTACTTAAGAAACATTTGAGTCAACAGATATTTTCGTGGTGTTTTTTAAGTGTGTTATATGTGTATTAATGAGTTTGTGACAATAAAGATCACGAAAAGTCGAACATTAATGAATTTGAAAAAATCTCAACATCAGTTAGATATCAAAAGATTAGTTTCGAAGTTTTCAAAATTAAAACTTATTTGTTGAGACTAATTTTTCATGCATCAATGAAGTTATCATCAACTCTAGTTTCAAAGTTACAAAGGTCAGCATAAATTGTCAGCATAAATGCCAACATTGAGGTAAAAATGTCCCGTGCTATTACTATTCAATGGACGCTATCGCTACTCACTAGCAATCGCTACGGAAGATGAACAAAAGGGTGAAAATGATAATAACGAACGAATCAAGCACTATTTTGAATTGATTGCAAACTGAAAGTAAAAAAACACGTATTAACGTAGTTGTTCCTTGATAACAGCAATAAGTAGCTGCAGTTTGAAGTTTAAATATTTTTACAGTCTGGCTTGACTAGTAAGTAGCAATAATTTCCATTTCAAGTTTGTAATTGCCCCAATAGGTACCGACAGTGTCGCCTTTTAAGGGTGTTTTAATTTTCATCCCTTGTGAATTAGTGTTGATCCTGTGGAAAAAATATTTTTAACAGTATTGAGCCGACTAGACTCGATTTTTTTTTTCAACGAAATCATGAATCTCCGACCATATTTCTATGATTAGTAACACGAGTTCTTACAAAATAGATAAAACATCAAAGCATCATAACAAACACTTGTTCTGAATCAACATTTATTTGAAAAAGCCGATAAATTTACAAGATCCGTAATCAGAGCTGCATTCTTCACATCAACAACGAACTCATCCATCACTGGTTCAGAACGAGAACGAGATGAGTTTTATTGCACCATAAAATGGGAATCCAAGATGAGTTCAAAAATTGCTTTAAGAACATTTCGACTCGAGTAGAGTTTTTCGGGAGATGTATCAATGCTGTAGGTAATAAATAAATAAATCGTAACTTTAACTGTTTGTTTTAAACAAATTTCTTGCTTTTTGTCTTACACGAGAAACGTTCTAAAGACGGTGCCGTTAAATTAATCTCATCTACATCAATCGTCGGAATCTTTTATTTGTTGATCATCCAAACAAATCATAACACTTTTACAATCGTTTAGCGTCTTCAACAATCGAGGCAACGAACAACAACGTGCAGGTAAATATCAGCGTTGATTAAATTGTAGTATGGAAATTCCTTTTGACTTTTGGTGGTGACTGTCCTGTGTTTTATGATTCGTTCATTTCAGGGCTTTCAAAAGCTTCGAAATCAACCAGTTTCTGATTTAATTCTTCAGCAACCCTGGTTCTAAGACCTTTATCCAATCAAACACCGTTTCTTATCACCTGAAACCTGCGACAAGTTTACTTAACAACAGAAAAAACTTCCATTTATAAATTGAACGAGATGATAAGACAAGAATTTCTTGATGATCTCTCGAAAGTATTTTTGGATGTCGCCAAAGAACAAATAACGAGAATTATTCGTGAAGCACAAAGCGAGTTCATTGTAGCTGATAAGAAAGTTCTTTAAACAGCCGAAGACTACACCTGACCTAGCCCAAGAACTCTGTTTACACAACTGAAGGTGATAACAACAGCGACCAGAACTTAGACGACTTCAATCTTGTAATTGCTTGCGCCGTTGAACTGAGAAATCGCAATCGATTTAAAACATGTCGTTTTGTTCGCCACTTTAAACTCCGCTGCAGATCTTTATTCATAGCCAGACTTCGCCAGTCGACTTCAAAAGATTTCTGCCGCGTTCAGTGCAAATCTTGATCTTTCGACTTGTGTTTCTTTAGATGCTTGGCTTTTCGTGGCACTTGAAGCACAGTTAAAAAATACCAAACATTTCAATAATCACATTCATTGCAGTGGCGAACACATAAATAATACTTACATGTGGTAAATGTGAAATTTCATAAAAAATTTGGGCCATAAATTTGTTCGTTTTGAGGTTTCATTAGCATGTGCTGTCGCTGATTCTCTGCTGAATGCTAAGTTGGACAATCAAGGACATTGCTGCGTGAACGGAATTGATCTTGCGAGATAAGATACAGCGAAATAATTTTGAGAAGCGGTGATGTTGTTTACGATCGATAATCGTCGATAATGAGTAGTGCAAGTAAGATTGTAAAACTGTCGGGGATCAACCGAATGAAATGTCACATGGACTTAAGTTAAGCTTCATTTCAAATTTCCCAAAATATCGATCAAATTCCAAATTTTAATAAACTTGAGACCTTCGCCGACTTTTCAAAGTCATTTGTTGCAAACTGACGAATTCACCCCAACAAAAGCATTAAAAGCGAAACAAAAGAAAAGCTAATAAAAAATTGATTAGCAATAAACTGTTCGGTGTCGATTTGTTTGATCTTTTTTACTGTTTTTGCCTTTGATTGATTCTCTTTTTATTGACTGTTTGATTATTTGGAAACTTCGAATGTTGCCATTAACTCAAAAATTGATTTGTTGGTTCACGATTACGATTTAACTGCAGCGCTAGTCTTAGTCACTGTGATCGCCGAGGAAAACTTTATTGATCAATTTCGTCTTTTCACCTGCTTTGATGGACTAATGGTTGCCAGTTAATTGACGTACATCGGCTCGATTTGAACCGATTTCAATTTGAAACAAGCTGTTTTGTGTTGACGACGAAAAAGTCGTAATTTTTCCCATCGAATCAGTGCAACTTTGGACCAATTTGTAATAAAGAACGCCGCTGCTCGGCCGATGATTTAAAGATTTCTATTTCGGGCGGTGAAAATGATCAAAGAGATTCCATCAATTCTTCGGTCCATATTCTTCAAATTGATTTTGCAGTTCATTTAATGTTGTTCTGACGCAATTTAATTATTTCGTTCTTCGGTTCTGCGTTTCTCTGCTTGTTACTGAATGTTGAGTGATTGCATTTAGCACGTCAATTGTCGGGCGCAGTACAATGCGACAGCGAAATAATTTTTATCGAATTAAACAATTAAAGACAATTAAAGACGATGCGACAACTGCATGCGATGCTGCTGCGCTTTAAAATCAATAATTGCATCTTTGAACTGAATCTTTGATTTTCGAATGTAGTTCTGAAGACAATCAGTTAATCAGTTTATAGCTGCCCCGCGCTTGACGGTGCATGACGGATTTTTTAATTGACAAGTGCGACCAATAACGCTTCGTAATTCAATTGCAGGAATTTATTTCTGACTTTCAGCGTTTGTCGGTTTGATTTGTTGACGATTCAGTTCAGTTGCTTCTTTGAGTGATCTTGGATTAACTGCAAACTGCCAAGCATGATTAAAATTCAAAGTTTCACATCTAGAAGAACATCAATGACTTCATAACTTCAATAGATATGTAACAGACTCTCCAGATCACCCTAAAGCTTAATTTAATTCCGCTGAATCATTTACAGCAGCTTTTTATAGCGAAAGCAATTATAAAATGTTCTCGATTTTAACGTGGAAAAACTCCACTTATCAACATTTTATTTCCTTTCCAGCGCAATTTTCGTTCGCCTGTTATTAAACCATCATATCCACGCTATTCGATGAAATGTAATGACGATGCTTTAGCGCTGTTAATGGAAAATTATTGCTGAATAGCAATTGATGATAGCTGCAGAAAAGATCCATTCATAGATTGCTTGCACCAAGCCGTTTTGTGAGAACGAAAACGAAGAAGAAACATTTATGAGCTTGTTGTGTAAGTATGTTCACGATGTCCATTAAAAATGTATTAATTATGCCCTTCATTCAGTTGTTACTGTGATGTATACTTTCTATAGGCTGTGCGATATTTTCGCGGTGGTGGGGAAGGTTTGTGGCTTGAACAAGCTTAATAACTTCTTGTTGAACTATTTTTATTGCTTAAGTGTCTTGCATTCTTATTAATCAGGAAAAGACAACGATAAGCAATTTTTTCTGTCAAATCCTCCTGAACGTCTTAACAGCCAAGTTTTCGTCGAGTTAACATCAATCAAACTGATTTTCATCATAGCTTCGTTACAATCTCTGTTGATGAAACAATTTAACAGCCTTTTAAACTCTCTTGTCCAACACAAGCCCTTCAAGTAACTTCGAACAGCAATAAAACATTTTGCAATAATTTCTCCAAATCAAACAATTAATTGCGAGTCGTTGTGCTGGAAGAAAATCTTTTATGAAGCAAGAAGGCACAGCCGTCGAGATTTAATTGCACCCGAAGCATTTTATTACCTTTTGCGTTCTTCATCGCGAGATTCTCGCACAGATCGAAAAAGTAATTTATGTCTGCAATGCAGCATCTCTTGCCCTTCTCTCTCCTTGTTGAGTCTCGGGGCTTGTGCAAAGACAAAAACCTGGTTGAAAGATGGCTGGCTACTGGTGAAGGCGAGCATCGTTTGAGCGCTGTTCGACCAATCCCACTTCACTTCGTCCACGATCTGGCTTATCGATCACTGGAAATCTCATATTTGCGGTTAAAAAATATTAAATTTCATTACGTTTTGTTCGCGAGAAGTTTCAACGGGCTTTGGTGGAGCATCTCAGATCCATTTAAGCAGGCAACAAAACAAAATCCATAAACAGAATTAATGTTTCGCTTGTTTTGCGTCTGGCTTTAAATTTGTATTCATGTACGCAAAAAGGCAGAACACGATGAAGATAATATTGGATTATGAAATTTTCTGCAAATGATGAGTGAAATCGTTGTTGTGGACTGAAAACTTTGAAATTAAAGTTTTGAGAGTTGGTTTTTGGTATGAAAATTGTCAACTGAACTGCTTTTAGCTAAATTACGTAAGATTGAAACTTAAACGAAACTTGCTAGATGAACAGTTTAAGAAACTGTCAAGAAAAACTTCTGGTTATAAAGGTTCGATTCCTACTAAATAGTATTAAATGGAAATCATATTATCACAATTTTTATTTGTTCTTCCCGTTCAAGTCTTTCAAGCAGTGACTTTACTGTCCACCGGATGAGCAATCAACAATCATTCCACGCATGCACTTACATTAAAAGCGCCAATGCGCAAATATCACTTGATCAAAATCGCATCAATACACCGTATCTCGACCCTCGACTCTCAATTTCTCTTCTCTTTTGTCTTGGCTGCAAGTGCGGAAAGGAAGGAAAACGTTCAATTAAACGTACGGAATGCACTCATGGGTAGCTAGCGGAGATAAAAGTCGAGATGAGAAGCCACTTTGTGTTTTATTGAAAGTGCGGTTTTGGGTATCAAGTATGACGCAAGTATCCAATTGCAATATTGTGCAATAACAATGCTGTTCAGCAAATAATCTCTCGAATTATCCGATTTCGCCTCCGCTTCACATTCTTCCGATATGTGAGTTCGTCATTGAGACTCGATGGCTTGAGTGCATTCGACATCATGGCACCACATTGGTTGGGTGGCTACTTAGCAGTGCAGTTTCGGATTTTAACGTTCAATGTCAGAGCAATTTCATCGACAGTTTGAAGTTTGACTCCCGAAATATCACTTCAGACAGTTAGCAGGCCCACCCACAAGCGCATAATCTAAATTTCCTTCCCGCCTTCTCGCTCTCCGCTTAGAGATTAAAGTGCGGCTGAACATCTTGCTCTCACCTCATGCACCTGAATAATCAAACAAAGCCCGAGCGAGATCGCTCAAGTGTGAACTTTTACAAGCACTATTCGTGCCGCTATAATCGACAAAAGCAAGCAGAAAAAGTGGAGTAAAAGGCAAAAGGTAGTGACAACAACGATGTGTAATTAATATCACAAGCTTTTCTTTCAGTCTCTTGTATGAGTTCCACTGCAAGGTGAATTCTTTTAGAGTTAAAACATTTTATTGTTAAGTTTTTTGTGAGTGAAGTGTTCGAATGATATTAATGCGATTGGGGGGGGGGAGGTGGGTGGTTACTGTGCGTTGGTAATGTCACACAGAATGATCAAAGTTTGAACTTTATATCATACATTAATTAAATTGAAATTAAGTGTAGAAGAACCGAGGTATTTACAAAAACAAAGTTTGAATTGCATCGGTTAAAGTCACAGTTACTGCCTTGTGTCATTTAAATTGCACTTTTTGCAGCCCTAAATCCGTAGAAATGTTTGGGAAATGTTAACGCATTGAAACAAAACTTCTATTTGAACAAAACCTAGGTTCGAATCATAGAAAAGACTTGCAGCATCTATCCGGTCACTCAACAAAACTTTTGTTTCCCGTCCTTTAAACCTACTTGATACTTCTTTTTCATCTCGAAAATCAATTAAAAGGTCAACTTCATCCACCAGCTGTCATTACAGTCACCTCACATGACTGAACGTGTTAAAACTCGACTAATCCCTGGTGCAGCTATTAACGCCTCGACATTATTGATATCGTACAAAACGAAAGTGGATTCGTTGAATGCAATTAAGATTGCGTTTGACAGCTTCTTTCGATGAAAAATCGTTTCGCTATCGAAAATCGTTTCATAAGCTGATTTCACGGCAATGGTGAATCAATCTCTTCACTCGGGCCACTTGCATTGAAATGAAGATAACTTACGAGCTCATACATATCATTACCAGGATCAAATGAAATTTATTGCCAGTTCGCAATTATCAAATATGTATTTTCCCTTGCACCGTCAAACGTAGATTTTGCCGCAAAAGAAACAAACAATCTCAAATCGCTTGTGGGAGCGTTAAAAACTCTATTCCAATGATAAATTTTTTGCTGCTTTTATTGCAGTTTTCAACAGAACTCGAGAGAAGAAAGAAAATGAGAAGTTGGTATTGATTATAAGCCATAGACTAACATGCACTAAACATAAACAACCAGCTACATACTCGCCTCTCTATCAATTAAAATGGCTTCAAATTAATATCCAAAGAGATTTCATTGCATGTTTCGCGTTTTGTACCATAAATTAATTGCTGTTTGATAAAGCGTATAATGCGATTTAAGGAACGAGTGAGGGTATAAAACGACTTGAAACTAGGTTAATAGTCTAGTGGAATCTTTAGATGGAATGGATTTGTAGAAAAAGGATTTGCTCGAGTATCGAGAACAGAACTGCCGTGTGTGATTGAATGAGTGACAGCATTATTGATCTCCGGTTTGTGACAAAGCAGAACTGTTAAGAAGGGATTAGTTAAGAGATTTTTGTCGATGGATGGTTTATTGTAAGATGTTGAATGCACGGTGTTCAAAGAACATTGTTAAATAAAATCATGTTTGAGGTTATGACTGTTTTGAAGAAGTTTGAGGTTATGTCTTCAGCGAAACTGCTCAAATATTAATTAGTTCCTGCTTTCATATTAAATTTGACGCTTTTCAAATCCTTTTAAACATTTTAAGGTTAGAATCATCCATTAACTCAACCTCACTGTCAATCAACCCCATCATTCGAATGCACTTCATTGACACTTTTAATTCGAACGACCCAAATAACTCGAGATCCAATAAATCGCTAACAGCTCTCGCAGCAAATCCTTTTATTTCAAAACCTTCAGTCATTCATCTCCGGTGTGTTTATTCCTTCGTTTTCAACTGGAAATTAATGCGCTTTACCACATTTGGAAATTTTTGAGCGATTGAAAGTGCAGAGATTAACCGGGCGTCCAAAAATGACGTCAACGTTTGCAATTTTAATGCGAGGGTGTTTTTGAACTTTTTTAGCTAATTTTCATCTTTCCATACCAAAAGTTTCATTCAAACGGCATCACAAGCCAGTCAGACATGACGTAACACCCGTACAGTGCTTTATTGGTCTCAATGCTAAAGGCTAATGTGGCTTCATACACCCACTCGCCGCAGCACTCGGATTGTCGTACACTATTGAATGAATCTCGAGATCTTAAACATGACAGAAATATTAATCTTTTCTCACTTCATTCTGCATTCAAAATTGCCTGTCAATGTTAAGGCCGAGAAGAAAAGGCAGAATTCAAGTGACTCGATAAATTCTCTCAAGAATGACAGCAAAATAATCTCAGGAATTCCTGTAAATCACTGTCGCTGGACTTTTCGAGCCAGAGAAATTGTTTTCCAATCGGTTTTAAGTTGTTTTTAAATATTTGTTTGTCTCTCTCGGTCGCTCTTGTGGATCTGACAAACAAATTAATAATTATTAATATTGATTTTCCTTCCTTTCTCCACCGACGTTCGCCGGTCGCCCTTCGTAATTTGACTAGTTAGCGAAGATTCTCTTCGTGTTTATTCATTGGATGGAAGCGATGAAACGATAATTTACATTTTTTACTTCAGTTTTGTTTCTTCTCGACTTTCAGAAGCCTTCTTCGTCGAGTGATCGTCATTCAATCATAATTGTTTATTTACATAGCGCGATAGATTTGAGAGAACGATTTTCCGTTAATACGAGACCCGAGTCGAAAGAGTTTATAAACACTCGACAACATTGAATAAATATTGATAAAAATTTCCCTTGGTTCTAAACAGTAGAAAATTATCTTTTCATTACATTGATGGTGTATTGAGTGTGATTGGGTATTTGTTTTAAATTCTGTGAGATTTGTCTGATTTGAGAAAGCAGTTGTGGAGTTAGGAAAAGCTGAACAAAAAAAATACGAGATTTCTTCAACAAACCTTTGCTAGGATTCAAACCTTAGAGAATTTTAATTTTAGATCATAAAATCCTAAATTCATAACTGTTGTTTTTTTGTTTCTAGACGATAGAGTTATTCAGATTGTATATAAACAATCCACTTTAATTCCCATATTGACTCGCGCCTGAAAGAATTTAAAATGTTTAAGTATTCCTTCGTCAGACGACTCCGCGCGTCTACCAAATAAAATTGATTGGTGCAAGCAATTATGTTTTCAGCTTCTGGATTATGATTTGAAGCAAGGTCTTAAATTATGGATTCGAACTTATCAATAGAAATTCGCTGAATTAGCAGCAATATGTTTTTGCTATCAAATCAGCTTTACACGCTTCTAATTGGTTGTCTGATTAGCGAATGCTTCTCGTTTCAACTTGAATGTTGCATCAACACTTCAGACGCAAGTGAAATCACATAAAACAGCAATTAAATTGCACAATTCGAACAGAGATTATTTGTTTACACAAGAACATGCAAGTTGAACTTGAGATTCGACGCAACAAGATGTTTCTAACAAAGCGAATCGTTAATTGGCCTATTAATAGATTAATTACCTACAGACAATAAATCCCTGCGTGTATTTAATTTGAACAAATCGCAAGCAACATTTGTAAATTGAATTATTAAATACCGGCGAAGTCTGCTCAACGCCCCCACGTCGTCATTGGCAGCAGCAAGTTATAAAAGATTTGTTTTCACATTTGCGAAATTGAAATATTAACGTAAGCCACGCATCGAACTCAAAGTCATTAATTTCATGCTTTTCTTCTCTTTCGGGAGAAAATCGAATCTTAGTCGCTTAGCGCGTGATGTATTCAGAAGGCATCAATTTCTCTCCGGCACATTAAATAGCCAACAAGAAGAATGAAAAGAAGAAGCTGAGATTTACATTTTCGGATACAAAACGGCCACAACAATATCATACTGCGCGCGATCCCGATAGTCCATTACATGAATTAAAGCTACGAGAAGAAAAGAAAAATTACAAAAGAAAACGCGCGGCTACTGTTTAGCGAGAGATTCTCTTCGCAGGGAGATCATTTCGGATTCGGGAATCTGAGATAATATTCATCTCGAACGGCAATAATAATGATGGCAGCAAGAAATTGACCCCCCAAGTCGCTGAATTTTTTCTCTCCTTTGCTGGTGTTTCCTTCCCGAAATAAAAATAAAATAACAAACAAAAAGTCTTTGACACACAATAGTTTGAAATGTGGAAGAAATTATGAAATGAAAATAAATAAATAAGTTTGTGATTGGGATCTAAGTGACATTTTACTGCGCCTGGTATACAGAGATGGATTTGAAGATGCTTTGCAAGGTTCTTATTCAAGTTCGGTCAGCAATTTTAGACTTTTCTAGGTTCTAGAGTGACAAAAAAGTCCAACATCCCTGTGTACAGTCAACAAACTGACGAATTTCCTGCCAAAAACTGCAAAGAATCTTCATCGACCAGCGCCTTTGCTTCTTCGTTTGTCCATATTTTGGTTATGAAAACAGAAATTCGGATGAAAAATTGATTAACATTACTTTTAAATACAAATTATCATTATAATCTTATGGTAAATAAATGGTCGGTTCGAAGGCGAAAAATTGCTGGAGATAAGCGATTTATGAATGCTTTCATAATGGGGGAGAAAGAAGGCATTAATAACTGGCCAGGTTTATAGTATCATCGGCAGGGAGAAACAAAATTCTTTTCAGAGTCTCGTGTATTATGCAAATTACTCGTTTATCCGGTAGCTAACTGGAGATGATGTGGTTGAAACAGGACAAGGTCGTTCACGAAATTCGTCAAAGAAAAAGAAGAGAAAAATGTTTGACGACTGTCTGCAGACACATGGTCTGGAGAGGTTCGATGAAAACCCGAAATAATGCAAGGGACACAAACTTTGTTTATTTAAGGTTGAAACACAATGTGGATTGAATTCAGAGCTCATGTCAAGATTATTGCCACTGACCTGACTTGACTCGGCTGAATCATTCGTTTTTGGACAAAGTTTTTCAGTTTTTATGTGTTTGAGATTTTTTTTCGTTTTTCAAGGCAACATTTGTTGATGGTTTTTGTGTTTCTAGAAGTTATTGTCCGCATTGATGATGTTTTTAAATAGAATTGATAAGTCTTGACTTTATTTTTAATAAGAACAATAACAAACGTTTAGTTTCTAGTCATCTTTTCAGTTACGTGACTTCAAACTAACCCCTTTACTGTTCAATGTTTTCTTTCACGGAATTTTTAGAGCACGGATTCTTCAGAACACAACAAGAGACAAACATTCGTTTAAGTCGAATTAATGTTTCATATCACGCAGTTATTCAAGACACTTCTATTAATCAACAAATTATTAAACAAAATTAAGTTTTTTTTACGTTCAACATCAACAAAAATCTTTCTTGATAATTAAGAATTAAAGTAAACACGAAGTTAAATGTGATTAATTTCTGATTTGTAAGCAATCTGCAGTCATAAACGTGTGGAAAAGGGAATTTAAAAGTTGTGCCAGGTTTGATTGCAAGTTTTCAACTTACAACAAGCACGAGACAAATAATTTTGGTATCATAAATGAATTCTATTACTTTAACTGATGTCAACTAGTAGCTTGCAAACTCAAATGCAGTTAAAACTGTTGCATTCCCTGAGAACAAAATAATATTCAAATGAACTTTCCATTTATTCATGAATGAAATTCCAGTGCCAGGTTAATTAATATTGATTTAATGTGCTATAAATATATTATTATCTCCAGTTTAACTCTTGTTCTCTGCAGTTCCACACCGTTTTTAATCTGATTAAACCAGAGAGACTCATTTTTAAAGTCCCATTTAATGAAAGTGTATCAGATTAACTAGTTACATAGCTACACTCGGTCGCCTTCTATTTGGTTATCGTTTTAGATAATTCATTTGCCCTCGTGCCGAAGCTCAGAGAGTTTCAAGCACTCTGTCGTCTAATCCGTGTGCGGCTGATTGATAAGCTTCTTTGAGTGTTTGAAGCGTGCGCGAGAGACTAATTGCTGGCCAAACGTGGAACCGGCATGGGCCACTAGAATCGAAAGAAATGCTCTGTTTGGCTTGATTGATTCTTACGGCGAACGATTTCTACTTTGACTGATTGTTAATCACTTTGCATGTTTTCTCTGGTCTGCGCTCTCCATCTGGTCGCTTTCTGATGATTTGTTGGCAAATCTTCTCGTGATCAATATTCAATGAGATTCGAAAACAAGAAACATTTGTTTTCTAATTAAATGTGAGTTATGATTGATGTTGTTTGGGTTCTTGACACTTTGGGGAAGCAAAAACAGCAATTATTGATAAATTTAAACATTTTCAAAACGAATGATCCAGCGCAGCCCAAATTTTTTTTGCAGAGTAAAACAAATTTTAATCAAATTTTTATTAGGTTGAGTGACGGGTCGATCTTGCATCAGTTCGCGCTGGTCGCCGCTCCGAAATCCATTTTCCCATCTCCACTAGTCACATTGAATGAGAAAATACGTTTCATTTCATTATTGACATGTAATATAATATCCCCGCAGGGCCCATCAGAACGAAGCACTGGTATTCCTTCACAGCAATCTCCACCAGCGCCCGACAATGATATAAAAATAATTCAAATTAGAAGTATACAAGTTGTGTATAATCTTAATGTCAATCAATCACGAGCGAAAAAATATTTCGAAATGTGAATTCGAAGAATGAAAACCTGAATCAGCGAGAGAGAGTGAAACAATTTATTTTTGCACAAGCCCCTTTACAGCTTGCTGTGTTATCAGGGCACTTTTTAAACTGAAGCAGACAATTGATGCAGTAGTGAAATGTAGCAATTAAAACTCGATTGCACTGAATTATATTTTCGTCATTTTTGATGGTTTTTATGATCCCAGCAAGAACAAAATTGGAAATAAAAAAATATGTTGGTGAATTTATTTAAATTAATGAATTGAACCTTTAATTAGTCTTTTAGTAATCTTTAACTGTTTCTAGCTGTGCTTTATCTTGATCTTCTACGTGTAGATTAAGCAAAATGTGTTTCAAACTTGAGGACAATCAACAACTCAAACAGCTGCCTTGGTTGACCAAGCATATTTTCAACTAAACTTTAGCTTCTTTCTTCCCAGGGCTAACTCAAACTTTGATTTCTGCTTGATTCAACGTATCAATATTATTTGTGTGTCTGTTGGATGATCGCGAGAAATCGGCTTAAAGGCAATAATTACAGAAATCCTTTCATTCAAAGCTAGCTTCATTCAAACTTCTCCGGATATTTTGTTGGTTATTCCCGTTTTCTGACACATTTAACTTAACATGAATGAAAGGCATCCCTTCTGAGTGCCCATCTCTTCAATTGGGCAACTCAAGACGCGTAAATTTCAAGCTTCATTCATTGCCCTCGATCGCCTTGTTCTACTGTTGTGCATAAATACAAATTCGTGCCTTGCTTCATCATCTTTGAATGGCGTTTAATTGCAACCTGTCAATCTGTTCTGCGGTTTGATCGCCCCAACTCGCATCCATGATAGAGAATCTCGACTTGAATTGAAATGAAGCTGAAAACTTCAGCCGAAAAAAGGCAACCGACCATCAACTTCCATCTCGTTTTCACAACTTCTTTTCATCTTTGATTCTCGTTTCGCTTGATTTGCTATTGAAATTTAATTGTGAATCAATCACGAGCGAAAGAGTTGGAGTATAATCTTCCGACATGAACCGCGTTTCAGTCTCGAATCAAATCGATTAATGTTGAATCGTTATGCTTACAAATGTCAGGCCGGTGATTTACCGGAGACACTCGAAAGAAAATGATTCTAAGCACGTCTCGCTGTCCTATTTTAAAATCACTCAAATCGTGTTTAATAATGGATATTTCTTCCATTTCTTCCCTCTTTGCGACGATTTTACGATAGAGCGATTGAGAAATTGCTGGTTTTACGAGAAATTGATTTGTTTCTCTTCGAAGAATTGTCCCAAGCGCCCCGCGGATGAGTATTAGTCAGACTAATTTGCATGAAAATCGTGACGAAAATGTTGACGAGTCGCGTTTCCCACGGATCTAAATCGCCGCGTCGCTTGGGGTGTTCACATCGAACAATATCGCAAACGTTCGACAGATTTCCAAAGAAATGATTCTTGTAGGGATTAGAACTGTCAGCCTTTATGTCTGCTACTTATTTTTGTTCTCCGGCGGGGACGAAGTCGACCTTGGAGGATTTCAACGGTGAGTCGGATCATGGCATCAGAAGAGAACTGTCAAAAGCTGGAGAACAAATTAATTGATTTAGGAATGAACGAACGAATGCCTGAAATTCCTAATGACTCTGATTATATGATCGGTTTATTGATGAGGGCTCCGGTGATTCAAATATTTTGCGCTCGAATCGTTCGTACCAGTAATTTATGATTGAAGTGAAACCACACAAAATAACAAAGCCGTTCAATATTAATGTGATTTTGTTCAGACCGATTTGTAAAGAAGAACGAGCGATCAAAGAGAACAAACGGCTTTTGCGCCTTTTTCAAGCAGTGACAACATCGAAACACAAGTTTTCATTTCAGCCAGCCGATGCTGAACTACGTGATTCGCAAACTTTATCAGCAGAGAAGCGAAACTTTGTTTTTGAAGTCTCGCATAGTCAAGACTTTAATCTCGACAGTTTAAAATGCAAATTCAACGAATTGCTAATATTGCAATTATGAACGATAAAGTAAACAGCCGAGTACATGACTAGAACATGTTGATAAGAGTTTTGCTATGTTCACGGTAGTTATTTTTGGGATTTGGAGCACGTGATCTAAAAAAAATTGTGAATTAACCTAAAAATAGTCAAAACAGATTCATGACGTCATCAACGGTTCAAACTTCCAGGTTTTGTAGATTGAACCGGGTAAAACATATTAAAAACAATTACTAATCAATCTTTAAGAGCTTAAACTTTCATTGAATTTCCGTCAATTTTTAAACGTTTTAAACTCAATCAATGATGATTGACTGTTTATAACTCAACTATGCCGTGATTCCAACTTAATCAATCGATGGAATTTCTCATACTAATAGCACGTGTATAGACCAAATCAAATTAAATCTCCGAGTCAATTCATCTTTCACTTCTTCGATGTGTTTCGAATCAGCTTCTGATGGGGGATTTTGATTTATTGCAGTCAAAAGTCTACGAACGATGTGATACCTGATTCATAATAATTTATTAAACTCTCTTAATCCTTCAACTGGATTTTCATCAGTCAACTCAGCTCCGGCGAGTCCCCACGACGAGTCATCAATTATTAAACAATTTTGATTATGATCGACTGTCAAAAAATGCTACTGGACTTGGTTAGTTTCTTTCTTCTTTGCAGCTTCTTTTGGTGTGTCTCGGACTTACCGGATTGGAACGAGCCAAAAAGAGATGAAAATTATCGGAGAATGATTTACTATCTGGTAAAACAAATTAATAAACTAACAACAGAAACACGAAGCGATAGAAATTCCAAAGAAATTATCTTATTGATCGGACACGGTTGGGCATGAATTTAAGTGGTTCTGCATCGCAACACATGTTACAACGTCGCGTTTCCATCAGTGCAGAATTAATTTGGCTGGTCATTCAATCACCGGGAGTGCTAACAATATGATTGATTGACTTTCGTCTCCCTTCTCGGCCGAGACAAATTGATCGATCTGCATTCTTTATTGGAAATTTCTTTTTGCGCCAATAACAGCAACTGCTTCTAGGTTACATTGAGTTTTCCCTTTCTTCCTTCATCATAATTGTCTGATCGGATATATTTCCTTTGTTTGCAACACCTGTTCCGTGTACCAAGTTAGCCTTAATTGTGTTGTCGCTTAAATCATCAATTTTTCATTTGCAGGCGTCTGATTCGTTCGCAACTCGCTTTTTTCAGCGATGAATGAGAAAATTGCACTTCATTTGCATAAAATCTATTAAAGACTCGCAGTCAAGTCCTTTGTCTTAATGCTGCGACTTCTTTCTTACGAGAAAGAATATTTCAATGCACACTGAATTGTGTCAATTGACGATTCAACGAGAATAGGAAATGAACGCCGTATTCCCGTTTGTCACTTTTCGGGGTTGCAGCTTGACGCTCGCTGATGAAATTCTTTCGAAAACTTATTAATAAAGAAAAATGTTAATTCGAGAACACAAAGCGTCTTAAAGGAAGCTCGTTAATGTAATTTTAGTTTTTCTTCTATTTGAGCCTATTTCTCGTAAATAACGCTAAATGAATGATTCTTTTGTGCTGTTCAAATGACTTGGAAGCGTTTTTTACATTTTTAACCATTATTCATTTTATTAATGAATTTTTAATACTAGAGAAGCAGGTTGATACACCTTGGAACGGTCTTTTGTTGTAACGATCACGTTGAACGTCTCGAATTTGTTACAATTTTGAAATTGTAGCATTTTTGTGAAGACTATCAAGGTCAAACTTGAATCAAGTTGTGTTTAAGTGACGTTATTAAGATGTGGTGGAATCTAGAAAGAGCCGAAGAAGTTCAAATTGTAATTTGAAACGTATTTCCAGTTGTGCAGAACATTCTGGTTTGATTTGTGCACACATTTTCATTATTTTTAAGAATTTCACTCATGAAAAAGTAACAATTCTGTACTTTCATGTCAACTAATTGCACTTGACTGCGCTTTTCTTGCGGTTATGATTGATTGATTGACTGTCTCTCTCAACTAAGCACTGAAAAATAAAATTAAGACTTCTTGCAACGACTGTGCTGACAGTTTTTCTAGTTTTGTCACTTTTTATGCTGCGAATTAACCAACTGCTTTCCCCGCTGATGACTTCATCGACCGCGGCCATGTCTCTACGAGTCTATTAAGCATACTTTAATCTCCAGCCAACTACTCAATGCAATTAATGGTTTTTCATTTACAATCTACTTTATTTCGCAGTAAACAAGCTACGTTGAGCGTTACTCCATTCGAATTAACATTCAAATGAATGCGAAAAGCCAGCGAATTAATCTTTGTGCTCGAACCTTTTTAATTAATTTTCTTTTCGAAGCCTCTATCACCTGACAGCTCTGCCTTTGCTCTCTTTGTGTCTGGTGCTGTTGAAATAAATTGAAAATGAATTGGAGTCAGCGGGCTGTGACGACAAAGCGAACAGCTAGAAAAATC
Organism: Belgica antarctica; assembly: GCA_000775305.1. Classification (NCBI taxonomy): domain Eukaryota; kingdom Metazoa; phylum Arthropoda; class Insecta; order Diptera; family Chironomidae; genus Belgica; species Belgica antarctica. The sequence goes on from JPYR01000888.1 coordinate 18,462, forward strand.
GCTACACAAGCTTTTCTCTCGCTGATGAATCATGAATGCGATGGCCGAATGTGCCGGTGGAACAATGGATTTACAATGAACTGCGTTTGAATTAAACTTAATAATAGTAATGGATGGTGATTGGGCAGAGTTGAGTGCGCTCTCGAAAAGCGAAAAATCACATTTTTCATTCGACTTCACTTCTCGAATTTAATTATATTGTTTTTTCATTACAAGCGCGAACTTCGAAAACAATGAAAATGGAAAGAAATTCATTTTCTGGATCTCCAATCTTAAAGCACAACAACTTATAATCTACTCTTTGCTTTAGATTAATATGGGAACGAAAGATGAGCGGTGCTAAGTCATTACCCTGAAAACACTTGGTTCTTAATCATTCAAAATTTTTAATTAATTTTCGTAGTCTTCTGAATGTAGAAGCAGGTAGGAGCGGGAAAGTAGGTTTCAGTAAGTGACGTGACTAGATTTTAATGCGTTATCATTGCCATTAGCCACTTCTACACTATTCTTAAGAAAAAATGATTCAAATAAAAATAAATCAAACAAGAAGTGTGAGATTTCACTTCATCATCGTAAAGAGTAAATACAAAATAAATTATGTTAATAGTTTTATTTACATTAAAATTATTAGCTAAAAAAACTTTTTTATTATTTCAAAATTGTTTCAGTTGTGAGTAACAAAGTTATGAAAATTTGTGGGTCATTAACGAGTGAAATTTTTTAGATAAAAGCTGCTTCAAATTGTGAACACTAGAGACAGCATTAGCTGCTTCCATGATCAGTTGAAAGAACCCGTTTGGATTGTAAGTGAGGTCTAATCATGATATTTATATTCGCAAAGCTTAGAAGTGTTTTTTTTACATGGAAAACATAAGTTGACAAAAGAATGATTTTCATCAAAACAAAGCAATTTTGAATAAGTTTCAATGATTCAATCATGCTTCGATCATGATCGGAGTTACTAGAGCTTAAAATCTTATAAATGATTTTTAGAACTTATGAATCACTTTATTTTTTCAATAAACTGTGCTTGCAAAATCAACACGAAAGCAAAACAGACACCAACTTCAATTCAACACAGGAAACCACCTCAATTTCCAAGCAAAACTTTTCATACAAACTCCAAAAGTTAATCACTTTTAAAAAGGGTCATTAAAACTATCATCAACAACGTTAGAAATTCGCCGTAATTAGTTTACTAGCTATCGCTAATTTATTTAAGATCGCGCGATATCGCGGAATTGTGAAAAAAGAGAGAAACGAAGTTACTCATGGTTAAGCATCACTTTTAATTAATTCAATTGCTTTTACTAAATACTCGCCAAGCTTTTGTTTCTGATCAGATATCCGACTCTCGAAGTCTCAAGCGTAATCCTACAATTTTCATTTACCGTTTTATATCCACTGGGAATGATCTGCCAACGTTTCAGTTTAATAAAACATCTTACGCATTTTCGCCCATTGTTCGCCGGCTCATTGTTGTTTTTACGGCTGCACTCCAATGGTCACATCGTGAACGATGAAATATCACATGGCCCCGAAACAAATCATCTCCCAAACATCATCTTTTCAGCTCAGCGGCTAATAATTAAAAGAAACTAACTGCGAGTGGCTTCATTAATCCAAAACTTCGATTAAAATCTCCAACGCAGAATATGATCACACATTTATTAAATCAGCCCCGCATTTCATCTTTTTTCATGAATTGAATCGTTTCGTTTGGTAATTAACACGAAAGAAAGGAATTACAAAATTCAGGTCTGCTGGTCGCGCTCAGGCTTTGGACGATCTTGAAGCGGGTGAGAAAAAATTATTAATTTTTGTTAATTTCCATTGTCTTTTAATTCATTCCAAGCGCATCATGGAAATAAATAAAGAATAAATCAAAAAAGCTGTAATTTCCATTCAATCTTTTGAACTATAAATTTTTGTATGCTGTTGACCGCTTGTTTGTTTCAGTGGCAAAAACATTATTTCTTATTCGGATCAACTAGGTTGATAGTTAATCTTAAGGTCTGTTTGACAGTTCGGGCTTCTAGTTGTTTAAAAGTTTGCTTTAGCAAGAAATTTGCAGTCATCATGAGATTGGTTAAAAGTCTGAAAATGAAGCTAACACTTAGAAATTTCAGTTTCAAATCCTGCCATTGCATTTTAAACCAGCTTTCATTAGCGTTGGCTTAGATTTTTTTTCCTTTATTGCATAACCAATCAAGTGACCTATCTCCAAACCGACCCCATAATAGCAACTAGTTTTTCACAAAATCTAAGCATGTATTTAATAAGTTGAATTGGACATACTTCTCATCGAGTCAAGCCCAAGCTTTTGTTTATCTCCGAGCACAGAAGGAAAATGATGAATTAATTCAGTTGTATCTGTAACAGTACCGGGCAAATAATTGTAATTTAAAGAATGGTAACAAGAGCACCCGAAAAATTAAATATTGTTTCAAGTTCGTGGCTTTCTTTTCCTTCTTCTTTCTGAACTGATGAATTACGAAAAATTGTTAATTGCTTTTTCTTTCTTCTGTTATTATTCATTTTGGGAAAAGTCAGTTTCTGGTAGTTATCATGCCTCAACTGTCATAATTAACAAGAGCAAACTTCTTTCTCGCTTTGATATTTGGGAAACGAGAGCGTCAACATTTCATCTTTACGTTTTAATTTCCACTCGAGATGATGTTATCAACCGTCGTGGGTAACAATGTTATCATCGCTTCATCGAGGATTTGACTGTTGATTTAAGTGACAACATCTTGCGACTTCCTGTTTGAGATTTACGGTTCTCGTAATTCCGAGACGTGACTCCGTAAAGGTGCTTTCTACTTTGACGGTGTCTTGATTCATTCGAGATCATCTGCGATCAAAGATTTTCATTGTTCAAAGGCGAACATCGGCGATGAGAAACATCCTTGTGTGATTAGGACGTTTACAATGTTTGACATGTGATAAAACACGAAGAGAAACATCCACTGATACGACGGCGAGCGCGTAAAGGAAATGACGATCGTTTGTTGGCATCACATTGCGTCCAAAGTCAAATATTGACGAAACGTTTGTTAATGTGTTTCAGATCGAACCGTAAGACGATTCTTTTTGATCTTTCTCAGAAAACTTTTGACGAAGAATAAATGGACAAACCAGCGAAAGGATGAACAAATTAGTAGAAGCGAACGAGTAAATGATATTCTTAATTTACCATTTAGCCAACAAAAGATCTCGTTATTGCTGTCTGGGGTGACTTTGAGGGTGATGTAAAGTTGATTCCGAGAAAAAAGTTAAAACGGTCAACAAACTGATTAATTTTTAACCGTCTAAAATTATAAATTATGTTGTGAGGCAATAGCCTTATGACATGAACGTTTATTTACGATCTGAAAGGTATAAGGTTCGAACCAACACACAATTTTTGGCAAGTGCACATGTTTTATGATTTCTTTGGCAAAATTGTATATCTCAATTTCAAATCTTGATTACTCACCGTCACTTCCACACAGACTCCACAAAGCTCATGACGCAACTTACCAAAAAAACGATCTGAAGCCATCTGACGAGTTGGAACTGAAAATCGAAGGGAATCTATAAATGATTGCCTCGAACAAGTCCATTGAAAGCTAATAATTAAAAAGACATCAACGGCTCTTCGCTCCCTCTGCATCTTCTCTCTCCCCAGACCAATCAGTCAAAATCAGAATATTATAAATGTAACAATAATTATTTGTTATTGCCTTCGTGGATGCCTGGCTTGTTGAATGAATATTTCACTCAAGTTGAGATACACGAACACTCGCGGGAACCGGGAGAAGGAGATGATCGTGAAGGTTTCATTAAACTGACACGCTGCAAGTGTATGGGTTGATTGGAGGCTCCAACTCGCCTTTATACCTTTTTTATCAGACGCACAAAATGTGCGATGAACGAAGGAAAAAATCATTAAATGGTCTCGAAGGCATCAGTTCAATATTTTCCTTTCCTTTGCTTTTCGATGATTGCTTTCCTCTCGAAGTCGACCAGAAACAAAAGGCGTGGTAAGATCGCTTTACATCGACGTGTATGAATCTGCGGCAATCTACATTTGTGGTCTTGGACTTTAATTTTGATTGATTTGAGGATGTTTCGGCTTCAGAACGAGACTAAGCGCGATAATATTTATTGCCCTTTCGTCTTGTTTCGGGACGATCAAGGGCGACGGTGCCGAACAATTTTATGAAGATGATTCAAACGAATGGTCATAACAAGAGCTGGATTGCTGAAGATTGCTGTAAATCTGGAAAAGTTGTTTAATTGAAAAAAAAACTTGAAGATTTAGTATTTTGCAAGTCACGTCGAAACAGTTCCAGTGTTTTTCGAATAACAAGAGAAAAACATTCAAGAGTTCAAGAGCTTCCAATAAAGTGGCACGTGAAATGCTGTAAAATGTAATAGCTTCTAATAAATTGATCATTTGTTGGCTGCCTTTTGTGTCCACGAATCGAACGCGTTCCCGGAATAATCATCGTTGGCGGGAAGAAAATTACTCTCTCGAAGTCAAATCAAACAATTCAAAATTAAGCTCGGCGATTATTCAAATCTTCATATCTCGGCAGAAATATCTATCGCTGCTTTGAGCAGCGCTTTGAATAGGCGAACAAAAAAACGAGTAGCTGAGAAATGTCGCCAGACAAATCACTTGAGTGTGATTGGTAAAATAGTGGAAAGGTTGGGGATGTGCGGGGGTGATGTGATGTATTATTGTCTTATAGTCATTTATGGAAAGATCATGAAGTAGTGTTGGTTTTACATCTTTTCAGAAGAAATTTAGGATCGAATTTTGATACTTCAAAGTTCAAAAATTCAAAAAACCGATAAAAATTGTAATTTTTTTGACAAATTTATTTAAAAAATCATCTTTTAAAACAACAAAACACAAAGCTAACTTCAAAAAACGTAGTTCAATAACAAACTTTTAAGACCAAACTGACAATTGCCCAAACACAAGATCTTGTCTAGTGAACAGAAATTGAAGATTTTTATTTCTGTTGTGTCATTTAATATGATTATGACTTATTCGATTCGCCTTCTATTACCGTTCTCGTCAAGCCTAGTTGGAAATCGAAGATTTTCTGAACAACTTTGGAAGTCACTTGAAACACCGATGAAGTCTCCAAGCCATCTGAAATTGCTCGATTATCGAATCAGTTTGAGAAATTTAAGCGCTGTGTGGCGAGAAAACGAGAACAAGAAGAAGAAACTCTTGAATATCATTTCTTTGATTGTTATCATCAAAATCAACAATTTATTCAAAACGTTACTGTCTTGTCTCAGGTTTGCTTGACTGTAAGCGAACGCGCACGTTTCACATCGCTCATTTGCCTCAAATATAATTGACGATACGCGCGGACTCCATCAAGTAAGCCAGGCCAAGCTGTTGCTTACCGAATTGAAGTTGATGGTTGAGTGCTATTGAACATCTAATTGGTAAATTGTGAATCCAACAGTTCTACTGGGACTTGAGCGTCCACTTTTCCATCAACTCCGTCAACAAAGAAATCAAAAAGAATCAATTTGAGATGAATTGATTTCTGAAGATTCTTCTTCTGTGTGACTACTAGAAGTGGCTCTTTTCACGTCTTTCTCTCGCGCTGCCCATAATCTGGTGAAAAGAAGAGAAAACGGTAATTGATGGCACAACGACGCACCAACTAAAAACATTAAGATTCGAGATGAGTTAATGTACTTTAAATTTTTTATGGAGGACATTACTATGGCGCGGCTGCAAACGCACGCTGGTCAACCTTAGAAATCTTGAAGAAATCGCATTTGTCATAACTGACCCCAAAAAATGCCACGAAAAGTGGAAACTTTTATTTTCTTGGCAATTAAGGCGCCTGTTTACATGATCAGAATTTACATTCAAACACTATTTCTGATCTTAAATGACTCATGATATGACGCTTCGTAAAATTTGAATGCCGCGAACAACTTTAAATAAATTTTATTTCTTAATTTTAGTGCTGTTTTGCATATAAAAATCGTTCCACGAGTACGCTTGGATGTTTAGAAATCTTATTAGGGCGATTGAAACGTAGGTTTGACTTGCTATTCATGATGCGGTAGACCAGAGGTCACATATTTGATAATTTTTAGTGCAATCGCTACCATACATAACCTCAAATTAGCAGGAAATCGTAAAAAGATGATTTTTAAAACTTTTAAATAAAAATAAACTTAATGGCTGTGAACATTTTTAATAACTTTATTAATTAAATTAGAACTTGATTCCAATTATAATTCACAAAGGTAAAGTTTTTAGTTGGAATTTCATGGTTTATGGGAAAATTCATGTTTTAAGGTAAATAGCCAGGGGTAAATACTGATGAAAGATTTTCATCCTTTTCATCATTCCCATACAAAATTAATAATTTTCATCATTTTTCATCATTTTCATCGATTTTCATCATTTTTCATCCATTTTCATCATTTTCATCCATTTTCATCCATTTTCATCCATTTTCATCATTTTTCATCGATTTTCATCGTTTTTAATCTGGAACTCAATGCAATCGAAATTTGATAATTTTATTTAGTTTCCTGTCTTTGGAAGCAATTTTATTATCTCAGACATTTTTAAGGTTACTGAAGTATCGGCTAAATGACAAATATAAGCGAGTTGATGAAAATATGTGAATACATTAACAGACTCCTTTTCTAACGTTATGCTGTTGATCTTATAAAGTGGATCTGATACAAAATAGATTTTGTTATCGGTTGACAAGTCAACTAAGTCATCCATTATTTTTTTCTTCTGCTTAGAAAATTGAAAATTGTGCCAATGAAAAAGTCAGATTTATAATTGATCAAGACA
>JPYR01000889.1:0-24534 GCA_000775305.1 Belgica antarctica
GACTGTCCGGTTACGTCACACATTGTTCTGGGGTGTGTACGTCGGTCATCTCAATTTCAATGCGTCAAAACTCTGAAATTTGCCAGAAATTTCCATTCTTCGCTTCCTTCATATTGCATAAACATGAAATGAAAATCACTGGTGCTTGATGAACGTTTAACAAATTTACTTAATCGAATTAAACTTAGTAAAGCTTCACTCAGTGTCTGTCTACAAAGGTTAAAACTCGCATTCAAGATTTTTATGGGTTCGCATGTGTAACGTTATGCGTAAGCGAGCGTTGACAATCGGAGCTTTCTGAGAACGATTACGGAAAGCAATTAATCGCTAGCAAGATATCGCCGATTGAGAAAAAGCGTTCACTCGATGATGACCTTCTTTGAGGCAAATCGTAGAAACTTGATTCGAAACACTTGAAAAGGTCTTTAATTGGAGCTCGTTATAGCAAATACATTCCGAATAAGCAGCGAATTGTGCGAAAAAGGCAAACAGTGAGCGTGAAATGCAAAGCCGATCGTTCAAATGAGAACTGATGGGCTGAACTTTGATTCAAAACCCGAAATCAACGTCTCCCTGGCACGCTCAGTTGTCACCTCAGTAACGTTTCAATTTGTACCGCATTTACTGACCTTAATTCGATTGAAACTATTATTCAAAAATTGTATCCAATTAAATTTGTTTTCTTGAAATATTTCTACGAAACTTTACGAGCTAATCAAAAGATTGTTTATTGAATGTAAAGAATGTTTCTCGTGCGTGCGATACTACTCGTAAACATTTTCCACATTCTGATTTCAAACTTGATACTGTAGCGAGTGCCAATCATAATCGTGATGAGTTTGTTATCGTCGGGGGTGAGAACAAATGGTGTTGCTAGAGCAATTGTAAGCTTATTCAGTCACGTGAGTGGCGTTTCAAGTTTGATCACCTTGATTGAGTAATCTAGTCGTCATTTTATTGACAGTTTTGCTTTAAATCAATTTTTTTACAAGTTTTTTCAACACGTGAATAGTGAAACAGTAAAATTTCGATTTATCGCTTGACACTGCCCTTCGCAGGTTCCCCAGACGCAAGTAATTGCCCAACCGCCTATTTCCCCAAACGTATCTTTCGTTTCGGAACCAGACGCAAATACCAATCGTGTCTGAAGGTCGTGGAAAATTGTAAAAAACTCTGGTAGTTAATTTCCGAGTCAGGAAAGCTGTCACAGCTTTAAAAAACTAGAAACTCCGACGAATCGTCATGCAGACTGTTCCACCTGCAACTTTCGACAGACATCGGCAAGTGAATTATCCCAAAAGTTTTCTTCGCTTAAATATGTTTCCAACAGAAAAGTTTTTGCTGTTTAATTGAATTTAAAGCAAAAGCAGCTAGAAAACCGAAATTTTTGCAAACTGTGCCTGCAGAAAAGTTGCAAGCCCAATTTTATTTTGGGTTGAGCTTGAACCGCAAATCTGAGAACGTAAAATTTGCATGGGATTCCAAGAAAAACATTCACGCTCAAAGCGGTTTGATCGGTCCAAAGTTGCTTATGGCTACCGTGTGATTTGCTTTAATTTTGTGTCCGCGAAATAATGCTTTCGACCTTTCGTTTTTTATTTTGTCGATTCAAGTATTTACATTGACTTGCTGTTATTTGAGAGAATGTTTGCATAACAGCTCAGAATAATACAGAAATGTAATCGGTTCTGTCGACCTTTTTTGCGACCGCAAATCGAGACTTTCAAATTTTTGCAAAGCTGTTTGCGCAGACCACTTTGCGACCGGCGTGGCCGAGACACTGTGCGTCTCCTTAGTGACCTAATTTGCGGAGATCAAGTGACTGTCGTCTCATGACAAATGTTCTGGGAAGATGACTCGACATTCCATACGGACTTGGAGAAGCGACAGCGACAAAAAAGAATCAATTTCTCACATTCCAAACTGTGTCAACACATGCGACGCTCGATTTAATATCGTTCCAGGGAGTGACTTCTCAGAGCTGACACTTTGACAGCCTAAAATACTTGAAGCGAATCGAGCAGAGGCTGTCAGGAAGAAATCTTCCCAAAGTGTTCGTGTTGAATTAAAAGTTTTTCGCTCTTCTTGACAACATTTTTCCACCCTCGTTCAGAAGCGCTTAATTGATTATCCTTCAATTATACGATTAAGAAGACCTCGAGAGTTGCGACATCGATCCAACGTACACGTGATTTATCGCCGACGCGTGTACGCGATATGAATCGTCTGTGCCCGCTCTGAAGTCACTTTCGCTTAAACCTCCGCCGTGGATCATGAAAATTGAGTTGGCTTTTTACCGCAGACGTTGATGGATTTCTTACATGTTGTCATCTGAACGGCAGAATTGGCACTTCACGTCACGTTGCAGCGGCACTCTCGTATTCAGCCTCCGCGCTTGCAATTTTAAGACTTCCATTTGTGGTAACATCTCCAAAGGTATTTCTTGACGATCGCACGAAGGTTGTTTGCACTTTTATGGATCTCAGCTGTGTGTTGTCACATCACATGCATGAAGTGTCATTGTTGTGGTTCACCCGAGAACTTCATAAATATTATACGACTCTGAAGATTTTTCCAAAGCTTGTAAGTTTTAACGACTTTTTTCGGTAGTTGCTGTTGCCGTTCTGATGCTTCATCTTCAGGCACGCGAATGTAGGCCAAACAATTTACATGAGTTATGTTTGAGGCAAAAATAATGGAAAGACTGAAAGCTCTCGTTCCACGATGCCATTAATATTTCTCAGACGTTTCACCATGAATCATGTCCAACGCGTTTTATCTCGCGCGAACATCACCAGAGAATATCAGGGAAGATGGTCGTCTTGGGAAATCTTCGTGGATGTCCGATTTCTGGAAGATTTTAGGCAATTGACCTGGTTTGTGTGGTTTCAATGACAAGACCTGAATTTCAAGTAAAAAGCTTGACATTTGTCAAAGTAACCACGACAACAGACTCGAACGAATAAAAACCCAACAACAAACCTTGAAACGTTCAAATGAATTTACTTCTCAAAGCCCTGGTCATCCCCAAACCTTCTTTTTCTTAATCTTCTTATGGTTATTATGGACATTCGATTAAACTTTTTCTCCGCTTTGTTTTTTAGTCTCACATTAAAGGCAGAAAGAAAGTTCTTCTTGCTCGTTAGCATGCAAAAAATCCACAATTTGTAATGATAAAATTTGATAAGACGGTAGATTGTACGTCGTCATTGGTTTTGTGTTTCTCATTGAAACACTCGCGTTGGTTGCGACGGAGAAGCAGCTTTTTATGGAAAAATCAATGAGAAGTTTTTCGCAGGCTCGAGTGACGAGATTTCGATGGAGCGTGCACAATCTCACTTAGGCGCATGTGTTCGGCGGTGTGGCAGCCGTGTGCACGAATAATGAACTGGAGACAGGCGCTAATTTTTTACTTACACATGATCCATCTTTTCGGCAAAATCGGCATGACCTTTGCGGGCAACGAAAGCAAACAATTTGTCAACGAATTCCGCGATGAAAATGTTTCGGCGAGTGATTCATGTTTCAGCGCTCTTGAATCTCCCGCGATGGCCGTGACGGAGCGATTGTCTAATTAAAAGTGAATGAAATTAATTGAAATCGGCTTTGACGGGGCTTCTGTTTCACGAGATCCTTCATCCTGAGCGTTTTTGCCGGCGATTTATTAATTTCGGGGCTCAGAATTCTCTCAACTGCGCTTTAACTGAGCTTTAAATTCTAATTTTCATCAATGTTTAATTTACAACGATTTATAATCCACAGATCGATGGGAATTCTGCTGCCCCCAGTGTCACAAGTAACCAACACTCGAATCAACATGACGCAGCATCATCGCAACCGGAGTTTAGACAGTGCACTGCAGAGAATACCCGAGGTGAGTGTTTTCTCCGACGAACTTTTAATGAGAAAACATTGCGGAAACAAAAGTTTTGATTGTTCAGGTGATTAAAAGTTGACGGCAAGCATTAATTCTTTCAATCTTGCAGGTTGAAGTATCATCTCCAAACACTGAGGCTGAGAACACTCTGTGTATGCCAGAGGCAAAAGCTGATCCAGAACTTCAATCATCTGCCCACCCAAGCGTCAACACCGAAACTTGTACAAACAACGCAGGTAAAGCTTTTATCTTATCAAATGACGCTTCCCCTCTGGGTGACCACAAACTCCCGTCATGTTATCAATCCCGCTCAATCATTGAGCCAATTTATTTTGGGTTTTTCCCAAAATTGACTGCAACATATTTGCTGCGAGATAAAAACGAAATAACAAGCGCAAAGTTCTCCGGCCAGGGATTTTATTGCAAATGTTCCGTTTGAACGACTTTGCGAATAGTTTTTCGGCGTCCAAAGCACTGCAAACATGGCGATGCAAACACAACCATGAGTCACGTATTCGTGTGATTAATAAGTCGAAATATAGAAACATCGAATGGGAATTAATGAAGTTATTGCTCTTGCCTTCGTGTTGCATCGAAACTGGAAACGGGATGAGAGCAAAAAACTTTCGTAATCCTCAATCGCTTAAGCACAATTGTTCGACAAACTCTCATAACCGAGACAATCATGGAATAATTTCCTTGCAGTGAAAAATCAACAACAAGACAAAAGCATCAACGTGTCGTCAACAGTTGGCTTGAGTGAGAAGACCAAGACAACGCGAAAGGAGTGCCATGCAACCAAGGACAGCAAGAGCAAGAAGCGTGAAGATCTGACGAGCTTGGGGTCTGACGATTCAGGTTAGTTGAAAGCTCTTTGAAGCGACTTCAATGACACTCTAACTTTTAAATCTTATAGGGATTCTGTGCGGTTCGGAACCCGACCAACAGTCGTTGAACAATCGTCGCTCTCATGAATCACTTGACTCCGGTGAAAACGAGCAGTCAGAGAACGAAGAGTGCATAGAACTGCTTGAAACGACTTCAATGGATGAAGACTACAAGATGCTTCAATCCGATTTGTGCTTTTACCAGTCGACAAGTGGCGGTGCGCAGAAGAAGGAAGAGCCGTCGAGCCCGTCGGAAGACCAGCTCGATGCCATCAACGACAAGAAGCTCCGATATCGTGAGCTGAACATGAACAAAGCGGCCATTTTAAAGGAGAAATATAATCAAACGATTTGCGTGCCAATTGATTACGAAGAGCCGGCTGAAGAGTCCACGGAAGCCGAGTCGAAGGGAGAAGTGAAGGAACTAGCAAAGGATCAACATGTCAAGGACCCGGTCATGTTCAAGAGCTTCTTCTTCAAGAACGCGATTTTTCGCACCGCCCAAAGCATCATCGAAAATCACGAGAAGAAAAATGCTAAAAACAAAGACCAGATGATAGCGGCGGGCTGTTCTGGTGAGTCGACGCCCCAGCCGACGAAAAAACGTGATTTTCTCCTTAAGTCGAGGTCCAAGAACCAGAACAACGCAATGACCACTAGCGCGAGTGTTGAAATTACGACGATAACTGAGCGACCGAAAGCCATCAGCAAATCGTCGTCCACAAACTCACTGAACACCATGAAAGTCCCCGGTACAGCCATGTGCATGATCAAAGAACCAGTCCAACCTCAGATAAAGACAGAGCGCGGCCAGAGCGGGCTTTTGCGATTCTTTGAGTCGCCAGTGTTCAACATTCATTTCGCCGTCCACTATTTGTTCTACAGCAAGGAACCAGGCGTGCTGTCGTTCATCGGAAACAAGATATTCAGCTTCCCTGACTCGGAAGTCGACCTTTACATTCCCCAGCTGATCCTGATGTACATTCAGATCGACGAGCTTGCGGACGTGTTAGACCCGTACTTGGTGTATCGATGCCGACAGTCTGCGGATTTCAGTCTCAAGTGCAGTTGGCTGCTGGAAGCGTACAACTTCAACATGGAGGGGTATGTGTCGGCGACGCAGAAGTTCAAGCACTTGGCACTCATGAAGGAGCTGTATCCGAAGCGAGAGCGACGCAACCGAGTCCACAAAGCTCAAGTGCTGTCGCCGTTATCTCCGTTCAAGAAGACTCATCACCGTTCGCAGTCAGACGCGACGGGAATGTTGCATAACTTTAAGAAAACGATTCTACCACCTGTGAAGCTGTCTCTAGGGGACCTCAGCTCCGGGCGAGCGTTCGACAACGGGTGTTTGTGTTTCGAGACGCAACGCGGGGCTGTCAACGATTTGCTCGGGCAGCAAACGGTGTGTTCATGTGGGGCCCCTAAACTCGCAAGCGAGAAGGAATTCCTGAAATCGCTGATCAACATCGGGAAGATGCTGACGTCGCTGCCCACGAAAATAGAGAAGACGAGTAGATTGCGTGTGCTGCTGAACTTGATCAACAAGAATCTTCCCGCGCGAGTTTGGCTTCCACTCAACTCAGACATTCCTCATCACGTCGTTCGCATCACCGAAGACAAGACAGCGGTTCTGAACTCGAAGGACAAGACGCCGTACATCATCTACGTAGAAGTCGTTGGAGTTGCTGACATTTATACGAGCCCAGTCATCCCGAAGATGATGCCGTCGCTGAGACACACGAAAAGCGACGAGCACCTCGACCAACTCGGGGAAACTGTGCAAGACATGAAGAAAGATTCGACCAAGGACTTTGCCATGAATCGAATCAGCTCGCAGCTCGATGTGTTCAATGAAGAAGACGTCTGGTCGCAGGAAGACGACGAGATAACTGCACAATACCTCAGACTGCACCGAAAAATTGACCGTGACACGGTTTCACAGCTGTCGCTGGAGTCGTGCGACTCAACCACAAAAGATATGGGTTCGTTCACTGGTTGTTGTTTGTTGTGAACAAAGTTTTTAAACTTTAACTCGTCTTCTAGGTGCTCCACATGTGTTCAATATTGGCGATGTCCGCTTGCGACATTGCAAGAATCTCAACTCCGAAAATACCCGGCCATTTAGAAACGATCCAGACGACCCGTCGGCAGCTGCTTTGAAGGTAAATTTTGGGAGTTTGACCAAGTTTAGAAGCAGGATTATAACAAACTTTGTCTTTTTTTAGGAACCTTGGCACGAGAAGGAGTGTCAGATCCGAGAGTCATCGCCTTACGGTCACCTGCAGAACTGGAAACTTCTGTCAGCAATTGTAAAAAGCGGTGATGACCTCCGACAAGAACTGATGGCAACGCAGCTTCTTCATGTAAGTGTTTAAAAAAAATGAATTGGTTCTTAGAATCTTACTTTCAATGCTTCTGTCGTGAGTTGAAACAATATCTTACTAGTTTGTAATAACTTTTCTCCTTTCTTCAGATGTTCAAACAAATCTGGACTGAAGAAAACATCGACTTATGGTGTCGGCCCTACCAAATTGTGTGTTTAAGCAATGACAGCGGACTCATCGAGCCGATCCTTAACACAGTGTCGCTCCACCAGATCAAAAAGAATTCGAACAAGAGTCTTCGAGAGTACTTCATCGACGAGTACGGTGGCGAACAAACGGACAACTTCAAGGCAGCGCAGAGAAATTTCATGCAGTCTTGTGCAGCGTATTGTCTCATCTCGTACCTTTTGCAAGTTAAAGACAGGTGAGTTCAAAGATTCAAATTGTGACGAGCTTTGCTGATGATTTCAAATCAACAGACACAACGGAAACATTTTGCTTCATTCCGATGGCCACTTGATTCACATCGATTTCGGCTTCATTTTGAGCATTTCACCAAAGAATTTGGGTAAGTTTGCAGTGTTCAAGGTTTCGAAACATTCTTTTAACACTTTCGTTCTTAGGCTTCGAGCAATCGCCGTTTAAACTGACGCCAGAGTTCCTGGACGTCATGGGCGGACTCGAATCAGAGCTGTACGGCGAATTCAAGAAGCTTCTGCTTGCTGGACTCAAAGCAGCGCGTAAACAGCAAGACCGAATCGTCAACATCGTTGAAATCATGCGAAGTAGTGAGTTAAACACACTCTTAATCAATAACCAAAGACTGATTTTCAATCTCTTTCCAGGCTCTCAACTGCCTTGCTTCAAGAACGGCTGCTCAGCCACCGTTCGAAACTTGCGCAACCGCTTCCACATGAATCTGACCGAGGCCGAGCTCGACAAGAAGGTGGAACAACTGATACAAGACTCGCTGAACTCTCTGTCGACCAAACTATATGATGGATATCAATATCTCACGAACGGCATCTTGTGAGAGAAATCTACATGAAAAATTAATTAGAGCAAAGAAAAATCTTCCAAAAAGTTTATTTTCGTTTGTCTTTCGTTCAACTAAAATTTCTTCTTAAACGTCTTTTCGCTTTCAAATATGAAAAGTACAAATCTGAGTGTTAAATTGTGTATAAAGTCGAGTCCTGCAAGGCTTGAAATACAAGCGAGTTCCAAGAGAGAAGCAAGAAAAATCAATTCAGGTGAAAAACACGACAAAACAAATGTTTTTGAGAATCAAGAAGCAAAGATGCCTTAAATCGAAGATTAAAATCAAATCCAAATGAACGTAGGTAGCTTCACAATTAAAAAAGGAAACACTAAAATGTCCAAGAATGGTCGAGAAAATCAAAACACGATAAAGTGAATGCCTCAGTTGTCTTCTTCTAGTTTCAAAACGTAGGAAAAATGTCATATTAGAGCTTTGATTTGGGATGATTGTCAGTTAGGTGGACGGTGGAATGTTGAAGGTCATGAAAATCCAACTTTATAATGTCATTGAACCTTGAAATGTCAAATTTTCACTCGTGACCGAGCTCACTACCACCCCAAATGCATGACTTTCGAACCAATTGTCGATCTCAACCAAATAAACGGACCTGATTGATGTGAGACCAGATGAAAATCACTTTGTAGTCGAGAAGATTTCCAATCTCCACCTGTTCTCTCTTTCTCCACCCCCAACTTTTTCCATCCTTAGAACTCTAATCTTGAGAAAGAAATTATTTTTCAATCGTTAACCGCAAGAATCAATGCAAAAAACCCGAGAAAGAAGGAAGTTGGAAGTTTGATCCCAATTTTTTGATTAGTTCTTAAGCAAGTCTTAGGAAAAGACTCACGTTTAGCTTTGTAAGGATCATGTTCGCGTGTTTTCATTTTTGAATGTTTCGCATAAACCTAAAACTGAGCTTTTTTGACTCACAACGCCCCTTCAACTCACACTAATCACACAAATTAACTTCGATGTTGTTTGCATACAATTTTTCGTTCTATCAAGTCGGCTGGGCAAACGTCGGCGAAAACTATTTGATAGGAAAATAATTAGATTTTATATCGAAAGAATGAAAAAAGAAGAAAACTTGAAAGAAAAGTTCGTTCAATGTTGTGATTTTAATTCCAATTCTCCACTAAGGAGAAAAATTATGAAAATTTGTAAATAAAAGTCGTTCAGTCGTAAGGACCCGCATTAATCTCTCTCACTCATCCACTCCCCACTAAATCATAAAATACTCAAAACGATCTTCCGGAAAAAGGCATGAAGCTAAGAAAAGAGTCAAGAAAAGATGGAATCGCAAGTCGGAACTGTTTTCTGCCAACTTGATCGCTGGTTTTTCCTTTTAAAAATACATTTAGCTTTGTTAAGCTTCAATGTTGAGCTGGAAAGCTGGCAGAAGACAGCACCGACGAAATTATTGGCGTCCAGAATTATTTAGGATTAAATCTGATAATATTTTCTTATCTTTTCGGCGCTTTCAAGTTTTGATAGTTGAAATTGTAGCAAGAAAATAATAATTGGAAGATAAAAATGCTCTAAAAGATGCAATATTAAATAATAATTTCTTTTTCCGCTAAGTGTCTCCTTTTGAATCGCATTAGGACTCGCGTTTGGACCTGCTTCTGAAGCAAAGTCCACTCGCGGTTCTCTTTCGTAAAATATTAAAGCTCTTTGATTGCTTTTAAAATTCTATAAATTGATTGATTGATAAAGAAGAGATTTACGGAAACGATGTGAAGCTTCGCCCCCGCGTGCATGATTAGCATAAATTTGAGTTCTATTCGGCGTGCACGATCGGGGGAAAAGCTTGAGTAATATAAGATGAAGAAGTTTTGAAGAAAAGATGATAAAAGGATAAGAAATGTTAGGAGGAAAGATTTGGAGAAGATTTTGCTTGGTAAATTTTAAGTTTTCGGCTGGCCAGATCCAGGGTTTCCAGGAAGGTCTTGGAAATAACAAGTTTTATTGAGAAATTTGGAGTTTTCTCTTCAAAATTTCGTATGAAACTTGAAGTTTTTCGTACTTTTGAGGATTTTAAGAACCAAAACCGACATTTATTGGACCTCCTGAATCCAAGAATTCATGGCCACCCTTGTCAACCCTCGTATAATTTCAACCCTTTCATTAATCTTGTGTAAGAAAAGACTGAATCAATGCAAAAACATTTAAGAGAAATCTTTAAGTCGTAGATTGTCGCTGAAAATTCGTGGAAATTCATCATGAAAACTCTTCGTTCTTGCATGAAAATTCATTTTGTATATTTTTCTTCCTTCTCTTAGTTTTCCGTGTTTTTTTTCTTCGCGATAGTTTTTAAACAAAAAAGAATTTTTTTATACAGATAAAAACCAACTTAAGATTAATACATTAAAAGGATGAATCGTTGAACATAAAATATTTCTTATCATTAGCAATAAAACAGAAAGGAAAACATTTTCATTGTAAAAGTTCTCTCCAAAATGAAAACAAAATGAAAAACTCCATTAAAGATCAGAAAAATAGAAAGAAATGTCGTTTTTCAAATTTATTGCAGTTGCTTTTGTCCCTTCCAGGCAAGCGGAAGTCTTTTTCACTTATAAAAATATTTCTCTTGAATTAGTCATCGATTGTTATTTACAGGCTTTTAAAAAGGAGGTCATCACAGGATCTCTTCCAGATCCCCGTCGTCGTCGTTCGTCGTCAAGCGCTGGTTTCCAGTCAGCAGTTTTAGTATTGAGTCAAACTTCTCGCTCTGCTGGCGCCCGAAAAGGTCAAAGTTCGTCTCCAGCTGCTTCACTTGTCTTTGCAGCGCGGATGTCTTCTGTTGTTCTCTCTCGAAAGCTCGCTTCAGCTGATTGTAATTATTGCTCAGTTCCGAAAACTGTCGACTCGAGACTTCCGGTTGCGTGAAGTCGCCGTCTGCTCGGTGCCGGAAGTCGGCGCTGTTGGCGTCCGGCGAAGAAGGCAATTGACTCTTCTGCTTGTGTTGTCCCACCGCTTGTGGGGCTTTCACTTTTGGCACATTAATGGCGGAAAGGCTTACGCTCGACAGCTGCGTCGGCGAGGGTGCGGGCGATGTCTTTGAACGTTGTGTAATCGTCACTTCCTGTAGGTCCGATGATGAGCGGATGAGGTTGAAGAATTCCGGCTTCAACTTCTTCGCGCAACTGCCGCCTGCCGACAGCACTTCGAGCACGTCAGTTGAGTCACTCAGGCGACGGGAGGTAACCGTCGACGACCTAGGCGACATGGATTTCCTCGAGGTTGTCCCCGAAACTGCGGGCGACGACGAAATCGTCGTGTTGAGTGGAATTTTCAGAAACTTATTTAGATTGGAATCGTTCAGCAGCCGCTTGCCCGCTTCTGTGAGGATGATTTTCCGACCGCTTTGAATCGCTGACTGGATCAAATTGTCGTCAACGCCCGACATCATGCTCATCTGCTCCTTGAGTAGCTGCAGCGTCAAGTTCTTCGCCTCGTTCATCGCAGACTTGGACCTTTTCAAGTCGAGCGCATCGTACGAGTGTATGCGTTCTCGCTTCTGGGCGGAAGGTCTCGGTGAATCGGGCACTAACGGTTCGTCTTTGAGGAGCAACGGTGACCTCTGAATGTTGATAGTCAACTGAGGCTTTATGTCGGTCGTAGACAATGTCTCAATTAGATTGATAATATAGTCATTTTCTTTCTCCTTCGCTATTGAGTACGGCGTTTTCATGAACTTTGAGATAGTGTGAGGGCTTGCACCAGACTCCAGGAGTAATTCTGCAATGTTATTGAACCCTTTCTCGATCGCCCAGTGCAAAGGACTCATTTTGAGCTAAAATTAATTGAGTTTAAAAGGATTCTTTACGATTTTAAAGCTGGCTTACCATGTCCAGGGGATCCAGAGTGCACTCGTGCTGTATCAAAAGCTGACAGATCTCGTAGTTGCCCTCGAATACTGCGAAGTGTAAAGGTGTCCGATCGACTTTTGTTTTCGCATCTTTGCTAATGCCTGACCGCAACAAGGTGGCACACGTCTCGTAGAAGTTGCTTTTAGCAGCGATGTGAAGTGCGGACGTTCCCAGCTGTAAATCGAGAAATTCAGGTCATTGCAAAATTGTGGTCAAGCGATCGCCTCTTACCCAGTCTGTGATGAAGGGTGCGCCGTTCTTGACGCATTCCTGAACTTTATCCGAGTCCCCGCTCTTGGCTGCTTCGAGCAGGACCTTGCCCATGTCAACGTACACTCCATTAGACGACGAATTGGAATTTGAAGAACTTCCGGGATGGAGTGAATTTGTGTTTTTCGAGTGGTTCAGCTTCAGCTTCGTCTCGGATGGCGTAAAGCTGAGCTGGTGCATCTTAATGTCGTGGAAATCGATGTCGTCGCTCGCCAGACCCGACGCATAGTGATTTAGCTGTGAATTTAACATTGTTGACAAATCGTCGACATTTACTAACTCATCCTTCGATTCTGCAGCCAACTTTTTTGAGACGGTGCGACGGTGTGCTGAGGTTTCTAAATGGTGCTCGCTAGCTAGGAACCAGGTTTGATCACTGAAATGTCTCTTAACTTTCAAAATTGTTGCTTTCAATATTTTCTTCTTCAATTCTCGGTGGCCGGCCGCTGTTGTGAACGAGTCAGTCCGATCTGAACGATTTGAACTGAAAGTCGTTAAAAAAATTGCAATTTGTGTGAAACCTTCCAGTTCAGTCTTGTTTAATATTGGTGAATTTATTTATCATCCAGAGTTATTTAATATTCTTCTACAAGCTGTATGCTTCGTGCATTTCTGTATACTCAATACTCCAATCGTCATCAATCGGCGGTGTGTCATCGTATCTTCTGTTGTTCATCGCGTACGCAACCAGCGCCTCGAAGTTGTTCTCGCCAGTTGTGTCCCTCCAGTTTCTGTTGAAGTACTCAGCGTAGAATTCTTTCATGTAGGGAAAGAAGTTTTGGTTGGTGATTGAAGAGACGTCGAATTTGCTGGTTTCGAGCGACTGAAGAGCTGGGACATGTCGAGACAGAAACTTCAAAGCCGCGTCGTCGATTTCGCAGTTCTTCAAGTGCTTCAGATTCGGTAGAGCCGTGACGAAGGCGTGGAGCAGTCTTTGGTCTGCGCGCATGTCAAAAAGATTTAGTGTTGAGATCGTCGTGTTGATCGGCAGCGGCTGCTCCCAGCTCAAGTTCCAACCAGTGCCGTGAAAGTGATTAATCGTAAGTGATGTGAGCTGCGGCATTTGAAAGACAAGCTCCAAACACTCGCGGCTGACTGCAGCGCAGATTGTTAAAGACTGCAAGTTTTGCATTTGAGATTCCAGCAAGAAGTACAGGCTGTCCTTTCTGTTAATATAGCTTTCGATCTCGAACTTCTCCAACTTGAATCGAACCGACTTCCACAAGTCTTGGTTGAAGATTTCTTCGGCTTCGAGCGACAGTTTCAGGATTTTCAAGTTGTGATTGTTACGAAGGATCTTCAAAAGTTCGTCTTTAACACAGAGGACGTCGAACGGCTCAGGCTGTCCAGTAAAAATCAACGAGACTTGTGCAACCTGTGAACTTTGGTGTTGCTGACTTTGCTGCAGTGCAGTTTCTTCAGGTTTTTGAACTTCGGACCAGGCGGAACTCTTCTAGTAACCGGTCGCGGTCGATAGCGGGCTTCGTTGCCGACATTGCGGGCTTCGTTGCTCCTGCTCGTCTCCAGATGAACCTCGATGCATATCCTCTGAAGCCGATTCCGAAGCTGGAGAATTCGATGTTCTGGTAAGTTCGAGTGCTTGGTCCCAGGACGTGAAACATTTGGCCGTAGCTCTTGTTGCGTCGAAAATCCAGTTGCGTCGATTGCAGACAATTTTCAACTTGCCCATGAAATCTTGGCTTTCAGCGATCAACTTGTACCAGTCTTTGCTAACTGCACTTGCTTTGATGAGATCTTTTCCGCTCAAGTGGTTGAAAAGTGGTTGCAAACCTTGATCGGGAATCGCTTGAGAACGTCTTCCGACAATTCTTTACCTTTTTCTGCCATTTCAGTTTATTCGCGCCTGTTTCTCAGTTTTTATTTTTGTCCGAAGGGAAAGTCAAAAACAAAAGATCCTGTTGAGCGAAACTTGTTCAATGAAAGACTTCAATGCTTTCAGACAAAATTAAATTTATTTTGCACTTGAGTTTTCTAAATTGACAAGAGTTGTAATATCAAAAGCGTTCAGTCTTCCCGGTCGTAATAGTCTTCTTCGTTGAAGCCGGGATCGAAGAAGCTCAGTGGTCTTTGTTGTCTCCCGAGTCTCATCGAGCTTGCAACGAAGACTTCCAAGTTGTTGTCTCCGCTCGGCATCTGCAGGTCCTTGTGAAACGCTTCAGCATTAAAGTCCTTCAAGTTTGGAAGGAAATTTTGCTCGCTAAGTCGAGACACGTTGAACAAGCTGGTCTCGATCGACTCTAGAGAAGGAACGTTGGCATCCAAAAAATGCAAAGCGTGGTCGTCGATTTCACAGTTCTTCAAGTGTTTAAGGTTCGGTACAGCTCTAATGAAGTTTTCAAATAGTGTCGGACATGAACGCATGTCAAAGAGTTGCAGTGTCGTGATTGTCGCACTCATTGGCAGTGGCTGTTCCCAGTTCAAATGCCACGCAGTCCCATCGAAGAGATTAATTGTAAACGATTTCAACTTTTCCATTCTGAATATCACCTCCAAACACTCGTGACTAACACCAGCAAAAATAGTGAGCGACTCTAGACTTTGCACTTGAGTTTCAAGGAAGAACGACAGACTCTCCCTCGGGACCTGGTTTCTGTTATAATGATGTTCGATATCCAACTTCTTAAGTTTGCATTTAATTAACTTCCAAAAGTCTTGTTCGAAGATTTCTTCGACTTTGAACGAAAGCATCTTCAGGTCCGTCAGCTTGTGATTGTTTCGAAGCAAAGTTAAAATCTCCGGTTTCATGTCTTGACTATCAAACCAGTCTAATGACCAGTGAAACGAAACGAGACTTGTGCAACGAACAATACTTTTGAATACGCTCGAAGTTTTAATTTTACAGCAGTGCAGTGTCTTCAGATGCGGGAACGTCAAGTCCGAACTGTTGCTGGCGATCTGCTCAGATTCCACCAGGCGGACGTTGGCGTCCACGATCGGCTGGATGATTTTCAGCTCCTCAATCGTTGGTTCAACTATCTCCAATAGACGGAACAGTATGCATTCGTTGTAAAACAAGCATTTGTCGAGTACAACTGACTTCCACGAGCCAGCGCGCTTCAAGATGACCGATAAAATGTCTTCAACACCATTAAACGAGATGTTCGAACATTCAATGTTCTGGTATCTTCGAGAACTGTTTTCTAATATGTCAAGCACTTCTCTGGTCAGCCGGTTTCGGTTGCTTTGATTGAAGAAGACCTTCAGCTTTCGCAAGTCTGGACTTCCAGCAACGAATTTGTTCCATTCTTTGTTCACGGTGCTGGCTTGGATCAGATCTTTCCCGCTCAGGTTCTTGAATATGTCTTGGCAGACCAGAATTGGGAACCATTCGAACACGTCGTACGTCGTCTCTTCACTGTTCTCTTCCATTTATTATTTTCTTTCTTCTTTATTTACGTTTTTCGTCCGAGGGAAATGTCGTGACACACATCAGCGCTGATGATCCGAACACTCGATCGGATAAGAAAATTTATTTTGGTTGACGTCAGCTTCGCCGAAAAATCTTAGAAAGTCGTGAAAAGAAGCCGCTCGAGATGATCAAAACAAGCGCCGTTCTGCTGCTCGTCAGCCTTGTCAGCGTCGCGCAAGGCCTCTACTTCCACATCGCCGAGACCGAGCGCAAATGCTTCATCGAAGAAATTCCTGACGAGACCACAGTAATTGGTAAACTTTCCTATTTGTTTGCTTGTCTTCCGGGTTGCTCAAGTTTCTCGTCCTTTAGTGAACTACAAAGTGGAGCTGTACGATCCCCGATCTGGTGGGTTCATGCCGTCGTCGCCTGGAATCGGAATGCATGTCGAAGTTAAAGATCCAGACGACAAACTTATCTTGTCAAGAGTTTACAGCAGCGAAGGTGAGATTCACTTGAGTTCACAGCCCTTGCAACCGATCTAAACTTCCATATTTTCAGGTCGAATCTCCTTCACCTCACACACTCCCGGCGAACACGTCATTTGCATGTACTCTAACTCAACTGCTTGGTTCAGCGGCTCCCAGCTTCGTGTTCACTTGGACATCCAAGTTGGAGAACACGCAATCGACTACGCAAACGTCGCCCAAAAGGAGAAACTAACCGAGCTTCAGCTCCGCATTCGTCAGTTGTTGGATCAAGTCGAGCAGATCACGAAAGAGCAAAACTACCAGCGCTACCGCGAGGAGCGATTCAGACAGACCAGCGAGAGCACCAACAAACGCGTCCTTTACTGGTCGCTGGCACAAACTGCAGTCCTGCTCGTGATGGGTCTGTGGCAGATGAAACATCTCAAGTCCTTCTTCGAGGCGAAGAAATTGGTTTAGAGTCTGATGAGAGACTGGTCAAGTCAAGTCGAGCCGATGTTGGGTGTGATGAAAGCAGTAAATCCTGTTAAATAAATAAATTTTGTCAAATAAAAGTTCATTTCATAAACGAGAATCTTCAAATCGCAGTTGCCTTCGAGGTGTGAAGACAGTTTTCCGTTGCGCAATTTATTTTCTACTTAAAAACGCCATTTTCTACTTAAAAACGCCATGTCGAGTGATAAGAACGAACATGATTCAAATCCCCTGTGTGTCTTCCCGGTTGAAGTTTGCGATTTAATTTTTCAACACGTGACTGGTGCCGAGCTGCTTCTTGCTTCGGAGGTTTCGCCGAGCTTTTACAACTTTGTTGCTGGGGCGAAGCGATGCATGAAGAAGATTAAATTGAAGTTTGTGGGTGGAAAGCTGTCAAAAGATGAGAAAAGTATTCTGTTGGGCAGCGGGCGGAAGTTTGAAAGCTTGGAAGTGTCTGGAAGCCATGTTGAAGCGTCTGGAGAGATTTTTATAATGGAAGGAATGACGTGGACGAGTGTTTGCATTAGCAGCGTCAACTTCGAGACTGTCAATCACGTTTTAGACTACCTGCGAGTCTTCCAGTCGACGGTTCAAGAACTTGTCATGAATCGTGTCTACATCGAACGAAATTTGGAACCGCATCTCGAGCTGCCAGCTGATTTGCAATTCCCGTAAGACACGAAAAATTGTTTTGAGAGTGATTTAATGACTTGCAATTCGGGTAGGAATCTGAAAACACTTGAGATGAAATGCTGTCTCGCATCGTTCTACGACAGAGCGTTCGTCAATTGCAAGAATTTGACGACTTTGTCAATAAAGTCTGGCGGTGAAATGCGGTCGTCGTCGTTGCAAGCTATCAAAACCATCTTGAAGTCCAACAAATTCCTGAAAGTCCTTCGAATTCACTTTCAAGTCTTCAGCCTGATCTTCAGCGAAGACATTTCGACCGAAATTCCTTTCAAGCTGAAAGAATTCCACGCCGACGACCTCTATCGAGTGCCTGGACACCGAATGCACGTGAAACACAATCTGAACCAGTTTCTGATGACTCAAAGAGAAACTCTCGAAGCAGTTACGATTGGTGAATGGATGGGCACCGAAGTTGTCAAGACGGTTTTCGCCATGCCGCGCTTGAAAGACGTCACGCTTAAAGGCTTTGGTTGCGTCAACTTGTTGTACAGCGAAGCCGCGTGGTTTTCTCAAAACAATTCCGTCATGAATCTCAACTTCCAGGACAAGTCAAGCGACATCAAGCTTCTTAAGAACATTCTCATCGCTTTTCCATGCTTGAAATCTCTGAAAATCTACACGATGGATCAAGCGGCAACGGATTTGATTCCCAATATCTGCAAATCGCTCGAAATTCTCTCGATTGAGTACATTCACGCTCAGAACGTGCCGAACAAAATGTTTTTCAAAAAGCTTCAGGAATTTTCTTGTCGGAAGTTCGATCCATTAGCTTCAGAGCTTTTTTGTGCTTAAGTAATCAATAAATTTATTTTCTAGCAAGAAATCTTTTCAAGTTTCCAATAATTCGAACCTTCGGTAGACAAACTTTTAAGCAAATTATAAACTTTGGTTTGTTAATTATTGCATTCTCCTTAAGATAATTCCTTAGTGAGAGAAAAAAGCGACAAAGTAAAAAAGAAAAGATCATAAATTCATGCGAAAAGTTGACCTGAACCGTTTTGGATCAGGTAGAAAAGTCTTCCGAAATATTTTTCGCGGTGAATTGTCCGAAAATCTCAACAACCTATTTGAAGAGTCTCAGTTGTTTTTTTGAGCTCGACAAGGAAAGATCAAAATTTAAACGGTTAGCCATGGATCAGGCAAGAAAATTCCCCGTTGAGTGCTTGGACGAGATTTTCCAGCATCTGAATGGAAGTGATTTGGTGAAGTGCACATTGGTCAGTCCAGAATGGAACGAATTTATCGGATCAACGACGAAGTGCATGAACAAGATCCAGTTCAACACAAACCGATGCGGATCCTTCGAACAATCGTTGAAAGTGGTCAAACTCATCCGAATCCGAAAATATCAGCACATCATCTTGAATGAAAGGTTTTTTCTCGAATATTCCATTTTGCGGGTGCATCGACCATGGAAGTCGATCCAGTTAAACTCGTTCACACTTTCAATCTCGCTGTTCAAAGGACTTCTGGCCATTTTGAGTCCCAGCATCGGGGAACTCGTCATGAACTCGGTAAAAGTGACGAGCTTGGAGACGCCGCAACCGATCTACAACGTTTTCTTTCAACCCCAAAACGACGCTGAAAAGTTCACCTTCAACCAGCTGAAAACCCTAAAAATCTCGACAGAACTTCAAAACTTCAACGTGAACTACATTAAAGCGCCGAATCTTGAGGTTTTCCATATCACCAGTGCAAGAATCCATCGACCGTACGCGGTGAAGTCGATCCGAGACTTTCTAATGACGCTTCCAAAGCTGAAGGACCTGCGCATCAACGGAAAGTGGTTCAACCTGATCTTCTCCTACTACAAAAAAGATTTTCCGTTTCAACTCGAAAAACTGTCGCTAGTGCGAGGTCAAAACCCGACCGAGTTCATGACCCACGAAGACAACTTCAAGTTGTTTTTGGCGTCTCAAAACAACATTAAAAAGTTCGAGTTGAACGAACGCGTCAGTTTGAGCACAATCTCGATGATTTTCAACATGAAAACCCTGAAGGAACTCACAATCTGCGATTGTTCCTGGTTCATTTGGACTGGTCTTTGCGACCAAGGTGCGAAGTTGCATCATCTTGAGTACCTAGACATCATCACACTTGACTGCAACTGCGAAGAGAGAATCAAAACGATTCTGAGTCTCTTCCCGGGCTTGAAATACCTCAGAATGCGATCGATCCGCGCAAATATTGCCAAATTCATTCAAGGCAACCTAAAACAGATCGAGAAAATCCAACTGGTTCACCGACACGAAGCGAACATCGAAGCTGTGCTGCCAACAGTCAAATGGATCTGAAACTTTCCGTCGCAATTTTGTTTTTGTAAACAAGTCTGATTCATCTCCAGACTGCTTGTCAGCGGTTGAGTTTGATGACGTTCATGAAATCTGAATAAAGTTTTGCGATTAATTAGTAAACAATAATTTTTTTACGAGCTTCGACAAATTCCTTGAACTTTTTCCTATCATTCGGCTGACCCAAACATCTTCTCACATTTTTGTTTTCACTTGTTTCGTCTTATCGGCACACAAGTTTCGGAAAAAGATTCTCAGATCAAGTTGGCCGTTAGTCGTGAATTAGATTTTCGAGTGTTCACATCGAACGCAACATGAGACTGGAAATACTTGTGCTTATCGCTCTGAGCTTTGAACTCGGCGTCACCAAGAAATACAAGATGTGTGAATTTGCGCAAGAAATCTTCGAGAAGCACAATGTGTCGCGCAGTGATATCTTCAAGCACGTCTGCATCTCTTCGGTGTCACTCGACACGAGTTCCGATGGCTTGTTGCTTGGAATTTACGGCATCGGTAGCGAATGGTGGTGCGGAGAGAAGGAACCCAGCGGCGGATGCAACGTCAAGTGTTCGAAGTTCATTGATGACGACATTTCCGACGACGTCGCTTGCGTGAAAAAAATTCTGTCGCAACAAGGCATGTCGGCATGGGACACAACGGAGACAGATTGTATCGACGAACATCGTCACTATGTCAGTGAGTGTTTGGAAATCATCGACAAGCTGCAAAACAAAACGACAACGGCAAGCCCAGAATCAACTGTCGCTGCGTTGACAAGCCCAGCGACAACTGTAGCTACGAATAAGACATAAAATTGACGTTCTCATAGTTTTTAAGAAAAGAAACAAGAAATTATGTAGGAAATAAATGTGAGAAATAAAGAAATTATTTGAAACGTGCACGGACAGAAATATCGGACAAAATATCTTCAAGGTCGCTTTGGTGGTAATTGTTCGTCGACATTGGAAGTTCTCGAAATTAAGCTCGGAATACATGCTTCAGTGCAAGTGTAGACGTTCAACGGCCTTGGAAGCCTTTAAATCATGCGTAAAACTCACTCAACCTCGAGAAGGTTGGCAGATAAAGCTTTGATTCAGTGATTTATACACCAAAAAGCTAAATAAAAGTTTCGCAAATATTCGAAGAAGCGTGCTGACGATAACAATCGACGAATTAAAGAGCTGTTACTACTTCATCATTAGCTTTCTCGAGAGATAAGGAAAGTTTTCAGTTCTATCACGTGCGAGACCATTTTGAGTCTGGCGGAGATTAAAAAAAAGCCATAAATTACTTAAGCAATTAAAATTTTCCGACACCATGAAGAGTTTTAGAAGCTTTACCGACGGTAAGTGATTTTTAACGGGATTCTCAAGGCCACAGACAGCGTGCGACTGATCCAAAGTGTTTTAATAACGTACGAAGCAATTTCGAATATTACTGTTGAGCCTTGGGCGGTGTTTGCTTCCAAGGTTGCCGTTTTGAAAAAGGCAGAGCACCAGTTGGTAATAAATCTCATCAATCTGGCACGTGTGTGCCGAAAGGCTTAATTAGGGGTCTGTTTTCAGTATCAAGTTCAATTGCCCTAAAACCACATCCGTTTCGAAGAATTCCTTTTTGCGCCCTAATACCCGAGATTATAATTTGAGCAGAGAGTTACATCACTAGCTGTCCATGACCTCCTTTCCTTCGATACGCGGGAAGAAGAAAAAAATCCCGCCGTTGTAATTCTTCTCTCTATTCTGGTTCGTGTTATTAAAGCTAACGAAGATTCACTTGTTGGAACAATTTTGCTGAAGCCGCGTGGGATTCATCTCGTTTCTATGTTTGACAGCCATTGCGCATGTCACCGACTCATAAAAAGCTCCCGACGACAAGTTCCCGCAGCATCACTTTCAGTTCTACGTGAGCGCGGGTCGTGATAAAACGTTAGGCATTTGTTATCTCGGTTTACCTTTATTACTTGAGCTTAAGGAGAAACTTTTTGTGCTGGCTGACAAAGTGCAAGAAGAAGACTCGAAGCTTTAAAGGATGAAAAAGTGCGTTCGCTTACGGTCGGGATCGTTACGGGTGAATCGATAAGCAGCGAAAACGCGCGTGTTTTGTTTCGGTAAACATATTTATGACATGCCAAGGAACAGCCGCTTTCTGATACCGCTTGTCGCGTTGTAAAACATGTTCAGTGATGTTTATGGCTATGGATGTCTCGAGAAAGCTATCGATTTTGCTGCAAGTGCCAGCAACGCGTGCCAAAAACTGAATCACTTCAAACTCGTGTGAAGTGCCAAAACCATGTGATTAAAGCGGCAGACTTAATGGCCATAAATATGAGACCAATTATGTAAAGAAATTAAATTTTTCGATCGTTTTTAAGTGAAATTGTTGATCAGAGAGACTTTGTTGAGCTTTGTCGAATCCTTTTTAATAATAAAAACTCGTTTATCGAGTTGAGATTAAACTTTTACGAGGCGCCGTTAAAATATCGCTCGGAGTGGTCGTGACGCGAAAGCGAGTTTGAAAAGTGTTTGGTGATGAAAGCAAATTAATTTCAGGCAAGAAAATGAAAAGCTTGAAGAAAAGTGAAACGATAAACCAAACATTGGATTAAGGAAGAGATAAAAACGAAATCCGCTTGTGCAATAAATTATATTAATTGGTTGATTCTACGTTTACGAGATACGAAGAACGTTGATTTTTGGATTTTTCTGTCGTCAACTCGTGTCTTTTACTGTCGATCAGGTAAAGTGTCAACTTTTATGTCTGAATTATTGATGATTCACTTCGATGTTGTTCGAATCGAACATCTCGAGGGCTTGTCGTCGAAGATTTACGACACGGTTTCCATTTTTAAACACTTGTACGCACCTAGCGGCTATGTCAACCAGCAAAAAGCTCGGAAAATCGTAATTCGGAAATTGTTGAACATTGACGGAACTTTGTCAAAAGTTTTTCAACTTAAAGTATTTGTTTAGTCTTAAGCGAGATTTTTCAGAAAATTTTAATGTGATCTCAAGTTCAAGTATCAATGAGATGCCTCCGACGTTCATGAATTTTACATTCTTTTATCTCGCTAACAATGAGACTTGCAAATTATGTTATGAGTTTAAGGCCGATCCCGACAAAATAAACAGAAATTTCCATTTAAATTGACAACCTCATAACACGGCGGATGAAAATTCGATTTTGCCTATGAGAACGAAGAAATTTTCAGATAATAAACAAAGTTCGGGCGTTTTATAGATGGTGGAATCATGTGTAAGAGCCGCAAACCCAAATTTCAGGAAAACTTCGCATTAGCTGTACAGGCCGATAGTGATAATGTAAAAATGTCAGAATGGCTAAAGCAAAAAGGTTCGAGAATGATGTGAATATAAAATATAGGATCCAGATTGAAATTTCAATGCCGCATTCCATTTAAAAATGTAAATTAGAACGTTTGAAATTATTTTGGTTTCGAACAAAAACGCAAATCTCAATAAATTTTTTGAAGAAGTATCTTTTTTATAGAAAATCTCATAAAATTCCAAGAAAATTCCAAGAAAAAGTCTTCAAAGCTGTTTTGAAATTAAAAGACGAAAATGAACGGATCACTCGAACGTCCCCCGATACGATGAGATAAAGCACCATGCCTAAACGCTCAGAGCGTCTCACCGTCGTCTTCAAATTTTTTCCCATTCAAGGGTTTTGAAGACTTTTTGAACGATCATTTTTCTGCATCTTCCAGCCATCGGCAAAGCTGAACACAATAAATACTCCACGACGCAAATTCATTTTTCTCTGAACTGTTTTTGTATTCCTTCACATAACATGTTTCCACTTCAAACTCTTCAAGTATGTGCGAAAAATCGCGTCGGATCGTAAATATTCGCAGACAGTTTGTCTCTCAAGTTCAAATGAAATTATGCGCACTTTCTTCGATGAAGCTCCACGCGACCGTTTTAAATTTGATTAGCTCAATTTTATTCTAATCAGAAGTGACAGACAGAGTAACGTCAGAGTGTGATGCCTGACGGGAAATATTGTGGAAGTGGAGGAAAAATTCCGCAAATTTAATTCTCAAAACCTGCTGGTTCAGAAGCCAAAATTCTTGGTAAGAACACAAAATCATTTCTTGGAACATGGAACATCCGCACAAGAGTTTTTAACAGAAGACAAACAATTCAAACCAATAATTTGTTTGAAAAAAAAAACAAAAAGTTGAAAACCAGTTTATCCGATAATTTCTCTCAATAAGCAGGCAAAATTTTGTCAACTAATCAGAATTTCTTAGAAGATAAATTCAATTACCGAGTTCTATCGAATAGATTTTATTCGAGTTTAATGGAATTATTTGGAAAACTTTTCCCATCGATGTAATCGAGCTTTTGAATTCTTTCGGAGAGAAACGAAAAGTTTTAATTTTCCACAGCAAATAAACAGAATTTACCAGATCGGGATTACAGCTTGCGTTATTTGTATTTTCACGTGTTTTGCAATCAAGTGAAATGGACTAAGCGAGAGTTTAGCGTGAGTCAGTAAAACACAGAAATCCCTATGCATAGACTTTTCCCAGAAGGATATGAAATCATAACAGCTTTGTGGAGATGAAACTGGGTTGAAATTTTATTCTATTTTTAATCGCCTTATACGCAAGTCCCCGAGTTCGCTTCTCCACATGTTTTTCTAAAGAAAATTGCTGAGATGAAACATCAAAACTTTTTCAAGCTTCGACGCTTCGCCAAAGTTCCTTGTTGCCGGTCAATGATATCAGCGTTATCTTCCATGGATTACTCTAAAGACTTGCCATTCCCACGTTGACAATGGTCTTAATGATTGAAGATTTCATTTTCTTCACAGACTATCACTTGCTACATTTTCGCACTCACGATTATGACAGAAAAAATCGGTATCTTATTGATATTTTATTTCTTATTATTCTTCTACTCTTGTTACTCGTTCGTTCTAAGTAATAT
>JPYR01000892.1:0-23641 GCA_000775305.1 Belgica antarctica
AGACTGTTAACAAACTTTTGTACGTCCGATCACGTTGAATTCCGACTCCCGAATGAGAGAAAAGAGAATTGAGAGTGGTTGGAGCTGGAGATGCGCAACAAATTGCGCAACTTGGCCGTTGAGATTTTTTTTGACTTGCGATTTAAATCCTGGAAGAACTTTAACAATATTTTTAATTCCGTATAAAGTAAATTTATTAGTTGTTTAGCTAGAAATTGACATGGATTTACGTTTTAATTTGATAACTGATCGTTAGTCAAGACTCTGCGTTAGAATTAAGCAAACATTAATATAGCAAATTAAAAGAAAACTTAAGCGTGACAGCTGACTGAACTTAATGGTAGCTCCCGAAAGGATTGGGGCGAGCTTTGAACTCGGTTTTCTGTCGAATGAGCTTGCGTTTTTCCAAGTCTTGTTGACGCATGACGACTTCCTCCTGTTGTTTTCGCTTGGCGATGGTCTCGTGAAGCTTTTTGTCAAACTCAGAGCGCTGCAGCAGTCGTTCTGTCAGCTGAAGCTTGAACGGTTTCTGGTCGGAGACGACTTTAATGTGGTGAATGGGCTGGAACGGTGCCTTCTTGAGGACATCGGCTGGTTTCGCCTTGAACTGCTGTTGCGCTTCTTGATACTTCGAGGCATTCTCGCGCTTTGCTTTCATAAACTTGAGCATTTCTGGATCACCGCAGCTGGGAACAAGTGCAACGTTGGAAGCCTTTCTAGGCATGGCTGGAAGTGAATGTTGCTTGGTAACTGGCTTCTTTTCTTCGACCGGTTTGTTCTTTGGCGCTGCAACGATTTTCTTGTTGAACTTTGGTGCTGCCTTTGCCTGAAACTTGAATCGCATGACACTGTCTTCCTGCTGCTTCAACTTCTGTGCCAGTTCTTCCTTGCGCTTCTTAATAGTTTCAGCGTATGCGAACTGGCGTTGTCCAATCTGAGTCAATGTCGGTTTCTTAACCTTTGGTTTCATGTTGACTTGGATTGTGGCTGGGTTGAATTTCTGTGATTGAGCCGACGTGGATGCTGAAGGGACCGACAAAGACTTCTTCAACACGTTCTTCAAGATCGGCGGTTTTTTGTTTTGTGGAGCTTCGCCGGGCGGCTTCTGAACTAGAGATACTGCCAAAATTGCGCGACCCCCGTTGTTCGTGGAAAGGTTTTCCTTGTCCGCATTCGTTTGCGTTGGACGTTTAGGAGCGATGGTAACTAAAGGATTGCACGAAAATATAAACATTAGAATAAAAAAATCAATTAATCGACGGGGCGAGAAAATAATCTGGGTCGAGTGTTTTAGGAAGCACGATTTGCATATTCGCACCTTCAGTGACTTTTTCGACGCCTTTTCCTTGCTCCTTGGCGGCGGCGTGAATCTGGACATCTGGAGGAAGAAACCGATTGTTAGCTATGCATTCACGATTTCATTACTCAAACTATGCTTACCCTTCACTTTGGCTCCTGTCTTCTCGTGTAGAGCATGCCGAACTCCTGTTTGAGAGGAATTTCAATGAAATGAATTTGGATTTGCGAAATTTCAATTCTTACGGAAAAAGTTCTGTGAACTGTTGAATTCAGGTCTGCCGGCTTCAATCGAGTCCCAGTCGTAGTCCATGATAGCGTTTCTCACAGATTATGAATTTCAAGTTTAAGAGCCTTAAATAAATATTTTTTGCTTTCGGTCTTTCTCTCGTCGACTTGATTTCAAATTTCAATTGCCAACGGTTGCTCAGCAAAAATTTAACAACTCAAAATTTCTGAACGCAGCGTTCTTGTTTACATTTTTTGAACTTACATTTTCCCACTCGTATTTTATCGAATTGACATGGAAGCGGAAGACCCAGCCGAGTTCAGAGTAGAGGACCACATTCACAACTGCCGCTTCTGCTTCAGACCGCTCACGGATCACCAGAAGTCAGTGGAAATAACGGAGACGATCGAGCAGAAGTTCTTCGAGCTGACTCAGTTTCAAGTAAAAATTTATCTTCCGTTGTTTTGAATCTTCTTTCATATCAATTAACTGCTTTCAGCTAATCCAAGATGAAGCGTTTTCTAACTCAATTTGCATCCTGTGTTCGAGCGACCTGGAAGTCTTTTCAAAATACCGGTCCAATCAACGTCGAACGATTTGCACAACAAATTCTCAAAGTTATTTTTTCTTCCAGCTCGAACATTCTTGATAGACAGAAAAAATTATACGAGGCTAGGTTCACGCAAGTCGACGAACAGCTAGAAAACCTGGAAAAGGTGCGTGTTAAGGAAGAGTTTCACGACGACTTCGAGTTGGAAGATGTTTTCATCGACTGTTCAACTTTCGTCAGTAACGAAACTAAAAGTCAGACTTCAAACAAGAAAGCTGGGAAAAGAAAGAAACAAGTGATTCTGTTCGACGATGAACACCAGAAGCTATTCGACGAAATCACTGGAATGTTGAAGACGACAAAGGATAAAAAGTGAGCTCGTCTACGTCTTATTGGATTACCAACAAAGAAATTTTTTTTTAGAATCCAGTGCCCGCAGTGCTTCAAACTAATGCACCGAGACTCAATCAAAGAGCACATATCGGTCGTTCATCTGAAGAAAAACAAATTCAGATGCGATATTTGCGGCTACGAGGCATCGCGGCGGATTAGACTGATGATGCATCTCCATTCGATCCACAATTTCACAGTAGACAAAGAAGTTGTTTCCAAGCCTAAGAGGCAGTGCAATCATTGTGGAGCGATGGTCAAAGACTGGCGACGACACATCATGAAAGTTCACATGAACATTAAGAACGTGTTCTGTGACAGGTGTCCGTATGGAGCGTTCTTCAAATACGATTTGGGTAACTTGATAATCTTTTTGTCTTAAATGTTGACTTAATTTCCCTGAATGTCTATAGAACAACACATGAAAACGCACATCAAGAAGCTCAAGGAACCTGAAAAGTTTTTCTGCGAAATGTGTGGTCTTGAATTCGAGAAGCGTTTCCATCTCAATGCTCACGTGAAGGCAAAACACACTGTCAAGGAGCGGATCCATCAATGTAGTGTGTGCGAGAAAAGTAAGAAAATTTCATAAAAGTCTCAAAATAAGTTCTTACAAAAACTTATTCCACAGCATTCTTCACTGCTGAAAATTTAAAGAAACATGCAGAATCTCACGAAGCTAGGGACAAACCGTGCGAGTTCTGCGGCAAACTCTTCACGTGCATGAGTAAGATGCAGTTTTTTAGCTTTCTTAAGTTTTACAGCTCAGCTAACTTAAGCTTACTTCCGTAGATAATCTCCGCACTCATCTGTACTATCATTCCGAACCCAAGTTTGTTTGTGATTTTCCAAACTGTGATAAAAAGTTTTATATGAAAAAACGGCTACGAGCTCATCTTAAAAGTCATCGTGGACAGAAAGACTTTGTTTGTGAGATTTGTGAAAAAAGTTATTTTTCGCAGGTGAGTTTTCCTTCTACGATTGATTCCTTCATTTATTAATTGACCATTTCCATCAGAACGACCTCAATCGCCACAAGTTCTCGATCCACGAGAAATTACGTTTCTTCTGCCAAGTGCCGGGTTGCCACGGGAACTTCTCTCGTCGAGAGTACTACAAGAAACACGCGCTGGCCCATCATCAGAACCTCGGACCCGAATCTCTTGAACAACTTTTAGAAGACATCAAAGCAGCACTCCCATCGCAAAAGTTTTAACTTTATTTTCCTGACAAAAAATAAATTATTTAAAAATTGAAAAAGTTAATTCTCGCTTGCTTTACAGACTATTTAAAAGGAAGATCCAGAATGAAACAACTAAATCCAGAGAACCAGTGGTGAAGACCGTTTAGTTTGAATGAATAAGCTTGAATATTCTTTATTAATTCGATTTGAGATACAATTTTCTTAAGATGATTGCGGCGCTTGTAACTTGATGGCTTCGAGAAGTTCTTCAAGATATTCAACGCCTAGGTTCTGATGCTGTGCGAGCGCATGCTTCTTGTAGTAATCACGTTGAGCGAAGTTTCCGTGGCAACCGGGCACCTGGCAGAAAAACCTTAATTTCTCATGGATGATGCGGACGTGCTTTTTAAGGTCTTTTGGAGTGTAGTAGCATTTGTCACACAACTCACAAGCGAAGTCTTTTTGTCCGATGTGAGTCTGTAATAAGAAGTGACATCATTAAATATTTAACGCCTGTCTTATCTTCAAAACTTACTTTGAGATGAGTTCGAAGCTGTTTTTTCATAAAAAACTTTTTGCTACAATTCGGAACGTCGCATGTGAACTTAGGTTCAGAATGGTAATACAGATGAGTGCGGAGATTATCTACGGAAGTAAGCTTAAGTTAGCTAAGCTGTAAGCTAAAAAACTGCATCTTACTCATCGAGCTGAAAAGTTTTCCGCAGAATTCACACGGCTTTGTCTTGGCTTCGTGAGATTCAGCGTGCGATCTGAGAACGTCGGCAGTGAAGAATGCTGTGGAATAAGTTTTTGTAAGAAAATATTTTGAGACTTTTATGAAATTTTCTTACTTTTCTCGCATACGCTGCACTGATGGATCCGTTCCTTGACAGTGTGTTTTGCCTTCACGTGAGCGTTGAGATGGAAACGCTTCTCGAATTCAAGTCCACACATTTCGCAGAAATATTTTTCAGGTTCCTTGAGCTTCTTGATGTGCGTTTTCATGTGTTGTTCTATAGAAATTTAGGGAAATTAAGTTAAAACGTAAGACATAAAGATTATCAAGTTACCCAAATCGTATTTGAAGAACGCTCCATACGGGCACGAGTCACAAAAGAAGTTCTTAATGTTCATGTGAACTTTCATGATGTGTCGTCGTTGGTTGCGGACCATCGATCCGCATTGATTGCAAGGAGTCTTCGGCTTAACTGTGATTTTTGCATCAACTGCCATATCATGAGCGTTTTTAAGGTGCATCATAAGTCTGTTGTGTCTTGGAAATTCTTGGCTGCATAGGTCGCATCTGAACTTGCTCTGACGGAGATGAACCGACAAACACTGAAAGAATAAACGATGTCAACAGCTTTTCAACTAGTTTGCAGTCGATTTCACTTACGTGCTCTTTGATCGAATGTCTGTGCATCTCTTTTAAGCACTTCGGGCACTGAATTCGCATGCCTTTCGACGTCTTCAACAAAGCCTTGATTTCATCGAACAGCATCTGCTGGTCTTCATCGTCGAACTCTGGTTGTCTCTTCTTGGCCTTCTTGTGTGTGCTCTTTGAACTCCTTTTCGGGGGTTTGTGAGTGTTTTCATTGGAGACGAATGCAGCACAGTCGATGAAAACGTCTTCGGGAATGTCGTCTTGGATTTCCATCTTTATCGCGACGGTGTCGAACTCCTTCTTCAATCCAGTGTAATCATCCTTAAGTCGAGCCTCGTACAGTTTTTTCTGTTTTATCAGCAAATTCGACCTGAGCAGCAGCAAGGAAGCCAAAATAATTAAAAAAACTGAATTAAAAAACTAACTCACCGGTAGTTTATGAAAACGTCGAGATCATTTTCACAGAGGATGCAAATCATTGTTGAGAATGCCTCGTCTTGCATGAGCTGGAACAAGGCGATTAGTTTCTGCAATTTTCACTTTGAGGGAATAAATTTTACTTGGAACTGAGTCAGCTCGAAGAACTTCTGCTCGATCGTCTCCGTTATTACCACTGACTTCTGGTGATCCGTGAGCGGTCTGAAGCAGAAGCGGCAGTTGTGAATGTGGTCCTCCACTCTGAACTCGGCTGGGTCTTCTGCTTCCATGTCAATTCGATTAAATACGAGTGAGAAAATTCCAGTTCAAAAAATGTAAACAAGAACGCTACGTTCAGAAATTTTGAAAAGGTCGCGTTCAGTGTTCGAAAATTTTGGGCAAATCGAAATTTCTAATTTGTGTTCTTGTCGCTCGATGATTGAATCTTGAGTCATCAGCTTGGCCTTTGACCTATGCCCTACGACGGTTGCGACCGAATCTAGTGAAATATGGAAAACGGTAAGCAAGTGCAAACATGTCAAGTGCAATTTCTGTAAATCTAAGTTGTTTTTAGAAAACACAGACATTGCGAAGCTCCAAGAGCAGTTCGACGCTCAGCGTGCTCGAATGAGGGAGCTGTACCTGCACAAAGAAAACGAATGCACTCAACTCAAGCAAAAGGCGATTCTTCTGAGGAAGGAAGTCGAAGAGAAGGATTCGCAGCTGTGTATCGCTGAGTACAATCGTCAGAAAGACCTTGAAGACTCACAGGCTGAAATTCAGACACTTCAACAGCTTCTACAAGAGACATGCGATGAGGCGGTACTAGCAAATAATGAGATCACAAGATTAAGCGATGAAAATGAAAAGTTCAAGCACGAAATCATGTCAACGAGAGAAGCGCTGATGCAACAGCAACAGGTTCGAAGCAATTCACTTAAGTCAGGAACAGTTTCAATTAATTTTGTCATTGCAGGACTCCAATAAAAGTCTAGAGTCGATTCTTGGTCTTAAAACTCTCGCGAGAAACGTCAAAAAGATGACTGGCACCAACAGCAGCCAAGAAAACTTAGATGACACCATGCGGAAGGTAGCGACAACGCCTTCATCGAAATATGTAAATCACCTTCAAACTCACTCATTCATTCGATTTACTCATCTGTTCCCTTTCTCGTTACTAATCCACGTCGTTCACAGGCACAAGAAGACGCTGACACGTTGCGGTCACTTGTGGTTCCTTTGGAAGACGAGATCATGCAACTCAAAGAGAAGTTGAGATCGGCGTACGATGAAATGGAAAAAATCCGAGGCACCGAGACGAAAACTAAGTCAGCTCTTGTCGGCTTGCTGAGCGAAACACAGAAAGAAAGACCGGAAGCTGAGTCTGCACTGGATACGTGTACGATGTGCAAGAACTATGAACTCCAGTTGGTGCAAGCTCAAGAAGCGATCGAAGCTGAGAAGCTGAAAACGACGAAAGTCGAGAAGATTATCGAGAGATTGAAGCAAGACTTGCTTAAAGAGTCGGACCTGCGTTTGGACCTAGAAAAAACTTGGCAAGAGAAACGCGAAGAGCACAAAGACGAAGTTCAAAAGCTCTGCGACCAGTTAAAACGGTCGAGCGAGTCAGTCATACTTTTGCAAAACAAATTTAGTGAATTCAAAGAAGAACTGAACCGAGAGCTGATGAAGGTCGTGGAAGAGCGGCAAGAAATCCATGATCACTTAGAGATGCTTCAAAGAGACAACGAGTACCTGTCCGGTCGATATCTACAACATTCCGATGAGCTCAAAGCTCAAGACATCAATTTACCGCAAAGCATTGAAGAGCTGCAGGAGCTAGTGTTGGGATTAAATGAGAACTTAATCGAGTCGAAGGTCGGCCAGGAATTTAGCGAAGCCAAATGCATCAGTTTTCGTGACGAGTCAAGCTTGTTGCGGGATCAGCTGCAGCGGAAGGAGAAGGAACGCGAGTTTCTGGAGCAAAGGCTCAACCATCGAATCCACAGCTTAGAAGACAAGTTGAAACAGCAACATCACATTCACCTGAAATTACTCAACGACAAAGAAGAACTGCAGAAAGTCGAAAGCGACAACAAAAAAGAAATCAGCGATTTGAGAATGCAAAACATCGAACTGAGTGATAACGTGGATCAATTAGAGAAAACGAAATTAGAACTGAAGTCAAGGGCGGCGATGATGCAGCAAGAACTGTCGACTAGCGAAGCTGTTCAGAAAGACTTTGTTAAACT
The DNA here is from genome assembly GCA_000775305.1 of Belgica antarctica. NCBI lineage: Eukaryota > Metazoa > Arthropoda > Insecta > Diptera > Chironomidae > Belgica > Belgica antarctica. Next base: position 7,702 of record JPYR01000892.1, read on the forward strand.
TTCACAGTCACTTCAGGTATGTTTTGATAAAATGCTCACTGGAATGTCACTAAAAACCTTCATGTTGTAGATGCAATTGGAAAAGATTCGATCGGCGGACACGCAAGTCAGGTGGCAAGACGAAGACGACGTGTCGCATTGCCCAACGTGCAAAAACGACTTCACAGTCACTCGTCGCAAAAAAAACTGTCGTCATTGCGGAACGATTTTCTGTGAGAGTTGCTGCAGCCGCGTAGTCAAGAGCGGGCCCAGCGGCAAGAAGAGCTGTCATGTGTGTGATCTGTGCCACACGCTGCTCGAACAGAACTCAGCTCCATTCTTCAGTCAAGCGATGCCACACAGCCCATAAAGTGGTCTTTCCAGGGTCTTTGTCCGAGTCCAGTAGCGGTTCATAAGCCACTTATCGCTCGGTTTTATGCTTTTTACGTAAGAAAACATTTCGTGTCATTCTTATATCAAATATTGTGGAACGTTGTGTCGGTTGTTCAATCGTTAAAGTTTTATTTAATAAATTTTATTCAGCTTGAAAAACATTAATGATAAGGAAAGCGATTTGTGATTGGATTTTTATGCAATTTAGATTTAAGCTACATCGTGAATTTTTAATTCCGATTCACATTAAGTTTTAAAGGGTTTAAGCTAACTGGATTTTAATTTGGAATTTCACTTTGTTGATGATTTTCACTTGAATGTGCTTACAAAACATTTTCCTAACTCGAATTTCCTTACAAAACATTTTTGTACAAAAATTTGGCGTTCATACTCAAAATTCTTCTCTTAATGTATTTTTAAATCTAAAAAATTATCGCGCGACAACATAATTGCATCATTTGCGACAATATAAATGCATCTTTTGCGACAAGACAAGGAATGTTCACTGCAGGAACTGCGAATAGATAGTGTCTTGGATCAGAATCTCCAGGTGACTCGAGAACGTCGGCAGGTCTGTCGTTTCGCAGATTTGCTGAACGATTTTTGCTTCCGGAAATCCGATCGAGGTGAAGCACTCCTGAAGCAGCACCATGTTCTTCTCCGCCATGTGAAAAGTAATCGAGATGATTTGATCGTAGAAGAGAATTCCACCGGGCGAAATTACGAGCCGGATGAGTGTGCACAAGAACGACTTCAGCAGGGAGTTCTTGAAGAAGACTTTGTCGTACAGCCGCCACAGATCGTTGAGCTTTTCAAGCGAACTTAAAATTATTCTTATCACATTTGGATCCTGACTGTTTGTGCCGTTACACAAGAACTGTCCATAGGCTGTGAAGATTTTCAGAAGGTCTTCTTGATGACTTCGGCCGGTGAAACCCAAAGGTTGCGGCTTCTGGAAGTAGTTCCAGTGGTTTTGAAGGATCTCGGCGTAGAGAGTAAAAAGATTGACAGAAACATCGACGTTTTGGGTCATCATGTCGTCAAGGGTCATCTTGAGAATGTCACTCATCAAACTGCTGGCGGAAGATCCTGACTGTTGCACAATGAAGATCAGCATTTGAAGAAGCTTGTTCAGAGCTTGAGTGTTTCCGTTTGAAACCGTTGCCATTTCAATAAACATTCGAATGATTTGAATCACAAAATCGGAGCCTAACTGGAGCTGAAGACACCGCACAACTCCCAAGAAGAAATTGACGATCGTTGAGTAGATGATCGGATTTTTACCAAATTTTTGGAACAATTCAATCGCTTTATGGACGATCTTTTGAAGGCCAGCAAGAAGCATTTGCTTAGAAATTGTGTTGGTGTCTTCGAATATCGTCAAAAGTTCTTCGTAACCGGTCAACTCGGCTTTAGCCTGCTCAAACACTAGTGGACTTTCAACAGACAGGTCCATAAGCAGGAACTCGTTGCTGATAAAGTCCACGTACTGAATTAGGAACTGGCCGCGTTTTTCGTACTCTTGATCTTCAACTTGGTTCACCGCAATCTTGTTGTAGGGGAGTAATAGACTGTTGAAGATGATTCGCTTGATGCTGAGTCGCACGTGCTGGTCTAATTGGTGACTAAGATTGCTTTGAAGCAGTTCCAGAAACATCGGGTGCTTAAGCATGAAGTTTGGACGAATTCCGGATGTGATTGTCAACATAAGTTGTGCAGAAGAGTTCGTCACCAGCAGCGGTTCTTCAACGCCAAACCGCGAAGGCAACAAAACTTGCGTTACTGAAGCGATCAGGTCGAAGATTTCTTCTTGGTCTTCGTAGATGTCGCTCTTCAACAACAGCAGACTTCGAACCGATGTCAACAGCTGAGCTTGCAACTCGATCAAGTCAGTTGTCACCGAAGGATTGCAGAAGTTGTACAAATGGATCCGCTTTCGACTCGACAGCTTGAATGCGTAAATGCAGCTTCGAATGATGATGGAGACTGAGTGCGAGCGTTCTTCAGTCTGTAGCAACACAACGCTTGACAGTTGCGTGATTGTTTGAAGCAGTGACGACAAGTCCCTGATTAGGCAGTGGAAGAAGAACTGTTTTGACGGATCATGTGTGTAACATCGCAAGAGATCATCGAGGTTGACTGGAATTTTGACAGTGTCTTTGGAAAAGTCTGGCAGCGAGGTGAGCAGCGCAATGAAAACTTTCAGTTTGCCGTCTTCGCGGTTGAATTCATTGTAGATTAGATCGAAGATTTTACACGGCTCGACTTCGGCAGCCGTTGACATGATGTCAATGCATTGGTTTAAAAAGTGCTGCAGCTCAGTCTGCATGTTCTCATCAAGTTCTTCGGTGTCTAGCAGATCCAACTCTGGGTCGCATTGAAACTGCATCTTTTTGAACACATTTGAGATCAATTGTACAATCGTCTCCGTGTATCTTCCGGCCGCTTTCTCATTGAAACTTTGGATAATCGGCTTCCAAGCAGAGAGTCTTTCAGTGAACTGCAAGGCCGAAATACCGCCAGAAAACGTGAAGTTGAAGAAATAGAGCAGGAATTCCTTAGAAGGGAAGTCTTTCGAGTTGACACAGCGTGTCCACTGCTGGGTCAGAAAAAGCTTAAGCAGTTCAGTCAGTTTGTCTTGGTATTCCTCAACAGCGCTTGCCAGGTTGCTCTGCTGAATCAGTTCTGTGATGCCATTCGCCATGATTTGAGGCTGTGGAAGCGGTCTTTGCAAGTAGAAAAGCTCGCTGATGGTCATCAAAGCAGCGATGTGGATGCTCAAATACTTTTCGCTGGTGTTGAACATGCACAGCTCGAAAATATTGTTGAAGAACTCTGAGGTCATGATGTTGTCACTGCTCGGCGCCCACGAGAAGATGCTGGAGATGCAAGACAGCAATTCAGTGCAGCAGAAGCTAAATCGATCGTCATTTGGTAAGGAGACGTTCAGGCACTCGTCGGCGGCACCAAAAACGACTTCATTGTTGCTAACACGACATACGCAGAGCGTAAGAAACTTGTTGAGATACAAGTTTGGGAGGCACAAAGTCACGCTGCAATGAAAACGAAGTTTGAGAAATGGAAACAATTTGAGGAACGAAAACCGAGATGAGTCATCACAGAAAAAACCGGTCAAGAAAGAAAGTAAAAGTCAAACTCGCGACTTTCTTACCCTTGCACAAAGTTCTTCTTCTTCTGGTAGTTCACATCGGGCTTTGTGCTGGAAATTTCTGCGAAAGTGGCTTTCAGCAGCGTAATTCCCAAGAGAAAATTCGATTTCATCAGGATTGTAATTTGCTCCATGTACTGAGGATGCTCGTCAGGGAACTGACGCTTTCCTATCAGAGCGATGAGCTGCGAAATTTTATCACGATAGATCGCGCCGACGTTTACAGGGAAGTTGCAGTAAATTAGCCAAAGAAAATCTCGGATTTGGCTTTTGGATTTCGTATCGAGTTTGTTCCATTTTTTCGTTATCGTCAGCTATCGTGGGAAGATTCATTAGATTCTAGTGCATCAGTGAGTGCTAAGCGCATACCTCAAGTGTAGACACGGAGAAGAACCAGACGTACTGGTTGTTGACTGAAGAACTCAAGTTCCCGATCACGAATTTCCAGCTCATCTCATTTTCCTGGAAATGCTTCAAATCCCGCTCGATTTCTTTTTTCCGGAAGTTGGACGTCGAATGGTGATAGAATTCGTTAAGGATCGCCTCCAATTTCACTATAGATTCGGCCTCGTTCATTGTTAACACAAATTATAAAATTTCCTGTATCATGAACGAAAATGTTTGTAATTTTCACTTCGACTTGGACAAACAAACGATATTGCACTGGATTCGTCGGTCGGACTGCTTGTGCATCAGTTTCGAGACTACTGTCTAGTGTAACATTTTCGGAGTCATTTTAAAAGAATTAAATCCCGTCGAATTATGGTCATTTCTATGTCAAAGCGACTCTCCCAACCGCCGATCGCTTCGGCCCGGACTTAAGAACGGCGACGGATCCGCGAATGGTTCGCGAGAAATGAAACAAAAGTCGCGGAACTTGATGCACTGAAAATTTCTCCAAGAAATTTTACAAAATTTAAATTAAATCGTGTGACTAAGTGAATCTGACGAGGTGCTGACAAGGATTAGCCAAATCAAATTGTAGGGGAAGTTTAGCCTTGTGCCGAGTGTCTCGTCGGAGAGAAAGAGAAAAGAATTTTCTTTTTGGTCAGAAGCCCGCCCCCTCCCCTCGTCAAAAGAAAAGTGCAAAAAAAGGGGAGAAATTTTCACAAGCTTTTACTCAAGGCTCACTACCCGGAGTAATTAATCACATTTTGTTGTGCAAGAAAGTGTACTTGACGGAGACCCTCGGAGCGGAGGAAATCTCCTAAAATGTGGAATATGATGTGCGATGTCTTGCCAACCATCAGTGAAGACTCCATCTCGCAGCGATCATCGCAGTTCAGCGGCGGCGAGGATGCCAACTTCGAACAGCTCATGGTGTCGATGCTCGACGAGCGCGACAAGCTTATGGACAGTCTGCGAGAGGCACAAGAGCGCCTCAACGAGATGGAGGGCAAGCTGGGCGACTGCGAGAAGGAACGCGACAGCTTACATCGACAAATCAATGCAAATCTGCCACAAGTTAGTTGACTTCATAACTTCATTCCATTTCGAGCACTTTTTTTCACTTTTTTGCCCATGTCTAATGTGTTGTATTTCCACATTTTGATGAATAACATGTAACGACGACGATATATTTGGACTCGTGGGAATCAAGTCATTTAGTTTTGTTTGGCTGTGCTCGGCGTTCCCCTTCTTCCCTCCGTCCTTGTCTCGGCGGTGCAAACGCACAAGATTGAGTCTTATTAGCATGTACCGCATCTCGAGACCGCCAAAACAAAGTTTTTTCATCGATGGCCGGTGGATTTGTGGGTGTGGAGCAGGAGCAATGAGATCAGGAAGCTTGGATTAGTGACAAGAAGACAAAAGCTGTAATTTATGAGAGCGTATTGCAGTGTTTAATGCACTTCCGGCGACCATCTGTGTGATAGACTCAGACACTTTGTCGATCAACTCAACCTCCCACCTCGTTAACACCTGTAAATACCTAGAAATCAAGTCTCCGACCATGCCCACTAATTATTACGATTTTTTGTGTCTTCCACTTACACTTCTAAGTGTCGTTCAGTGACGTTCGGTGTAATAAGAGATACCGTCACGATAAGATATGACATAATTTCCTTCGCTATCTATGCCCGCCCTACCTTCCCGCATTCTTCAAATACTTCATTCCCAGTCCTCGTTGTTGTCGTCATGTCCATCGCAGGACTTTGTTGCACAGCCAAAACTCATTCTCGACTCTCGTTTTCGCAAACAGGAATTTTCAACATTGACGAAAGAATTGACACAAGCGAGAGAAATATTACTCGAACGAGATGAAGAAATCAGTGAACTCAAAGCCGAACGAAATAACACCAGGGTGAGAATTCCTACGCGCGCTCGAGCGTTGTTCGCTTCAACCTTTTCTATGTTTTTAGCTGTTACTGGAGCATTTGGAGTGTCTCGTGTCCCGGCACGAGCGATCGCTTCGCATGACAGTGGTGAAAAGGCAGGCGGCAGCCCAGAGCGGAGTCTCGAGTGAAGTGGAAGTGCTAAAAGCTTTGAAGAGTCTCTTCGAGCACCACAAAGCTTTGGACGAGAAGGTTCGCGAACGACTCCGCGTCTCCTTGGAGAAGAACACGTCGCTGGAAGAAGAACTCCAGCAAGCCAAGGACGAGCTACAACAGCTTAAATCAGGGAACTACACTCAAAATGAGTCCACCAAAGAGAACGGTGAGGTCGACAAGGACTCCCAGGCGAAGCAGAACAATGGAGAAATCAACATTCAGCACGAGATGGCCGAATTCGCTTCGAAAACTCACGAGCTTCAAACAATCATCGAGAAGCAGACGTCAGAGCTTTCGCTCTGGCAACGACGAGTGTCTGACTTGAATAACAAAATCAGCGAGCAGGAAGACAACATTTCCAAGACCCAGAAGGAGTATTCCAAATCCCAAGACTTGTCCATGAAGCTGCAGCGTGATTTGAGAGAAAACGTAGCACAAAAGGAAGATCAGGAAGAGCGCATCACGACTCTCGAAAAGCGCTATCTGAATGCACAAAGGGAAGCGTCTTCGCTTCATGATTTGAACGAGAAACTAGACCAAGAGTTGCGTCACAAAGAAGCTCAAATCAAAGTGAGTGATCTGTGTCGAAAAACGAGTGAAACAGAGGAAGGAGTTTCACTAAGGCTTGATTTGGTGAAGTTTATGGAGCGCAAAACCATTATAGTCTCAAAGCAAGTGTCGCGGCTTGGTTTAATTATTTTAATGAATGTTCGAGTTGCACAATCAGTTTTGAGCGAATAAACTTCGCCTTCATCAAGCTTGCATATCGATTGATTCTTCTCTCTGTGACAAGATTTTCTGCAATTTATTCTAATTGGACTTGCTATTAAGGGTATTGTCCAATAAGAAATCCGAGTCCTTGTTGAGAACTTTAATCTGATCATTATAATTTTCCATCTGCAGCTCCACGAAGAAAGGATAGCGGCAATTCAGGAGAAGCTGGAGTTGTCGGAGCAAAAGCTTGCTCAATTCTCGAAACTACCTGAAATGGAAGAAGAGCTTAAGGCACGTATGGAAGCCTTAACGCAGGTAGGCTCTCAGGTAGGCAGGGTCTTTCAGATGTTGACCAGAAAGCGTAATCAAAAAACATCGAATTCTTACAAATCTTTTACTGTCTGTCTAAAAATTGTTTTGTTCTTGCGAAATGTTCTTCATAGAAGTGTTAAATTGATTAATGTTCGTGGCCCTCTTTGATTTGACGTAATTAATTAATTTCTTAATTTTGATTTCAAAATTAACTCTCGATGTTGTTGGCTTTGTGGAGTCGTTCATCAAAACGGCTTCGCAAAGCTCTTTTTTTGTTATGCAAAGTCTTACAAAACTTTTTTAGAAGCTTTCAGTTGAACTTTTTTGAATTATTATGATTTTGGTGGATGCCAAACGTTTCCTGCACAATTATTTAAATGTCAAGGTTTTTCAAAATTATTTCGTGGAGCTACAAGTCGACTTGTATTTAAACTTGAGAAACAACAGGAAAAACTTCTTCATCCAAGCCAAGCTCAAATACATCTCAAGACACCCTGCACTACTCTATTCCAATTCTTTTTGTTTACGAAAAACGGAGTAAATATTATCAAAATAATTTCTAAAAGGTTTTGTTATCATTCAATTAACATTCTCGACTAACATTGAAAGCTCATTCAGTTCGGTCATTCGGCTAACAAAATCGAGACTCAAAATTTCTTTAACGATGCACCGCTCTTCTTTCGCTCTAGTCATTGAATGCTGTTGTCACTTCCATTAATCATTTGTTTGTTCTAAGCCGTGCAACTGGGAACGTGTCTTCTAGGTCAAAGCCTTGTCAGAATGCTTCATTTCATCATTCTTGACGTTGCCATAGGTTGCAGCTTACAGTTTTCTATCCCAAGGGCTGTCAAGGCGATTTTACCTTCTCCAGCATGATCTCGAACGTTCCCAATGTGCACAGCTTACGGTGTTTGTTTGAAGTTGTTTTAGAACCTTTACATGTTTTTAAACGCCAAAACTAATTAAAGAAATTATTTTACACCCAAGGCTCAGGAGCGGCATGGCTCGGCAGAAGAAAGAGTTCAGCGGCTTGAAACCAACCTCGAAGAAAAGAACGCCGAGGTTCTTCGACTCAACCAAAGATTGAAGATGAACGAAGAACACAACCAGAGACTGTCGTCGACGGTCGATAAGTTGCTGTCCGAGTCTAACGACCGGCTACAAGTTCACCTCAAGGAGCGAATGCATGCGCTCGACGAAAAGAACCTGCTTACGCAAGAGCTGGAGAAGGCAAGAAAGCTTGCCGAAGAGCTTCACCAAGAAAAGGGCGAAATCATCAAGGAGTTGTCGAAGACCCGCCTCGAGACTGAGAACTATAAACGCCAGCTGCTCCAGCAAGAAATTGCGTTCAATATTCAGCAAACCGAAGCGCTGACACGAAGTCTTTCCCCGAATAGTGCACCTGACCCCCAGCAACTCGCTGCAGCTGCCGCTCAGTTCTCGCGCAGTGCTTCCCACACCAGTTTCGATGCCCACTCGCTGCGACGCAAACAACAGCAGCGTCTGGACGAGGAAGAATACCATCGATCACTCGCAGAGCAAGAGTGGGAGAAAATTCAACAGATGCAGCAGGCACACGTGATGGCAAACGTTCAACAAGCGTTCGTCGATGGAATGGTTGGTATCGATGGAGACGACGCAGACAGCATCTTTAGCACTGCCGAGCTGCTTTCACCCACCGGAACCGGTCACACGGATGCTCAAACCCTCGCCATGATGCTCCAGTAAGCTTAAATTTATTAAATGACGCTCGTTACTGTGTTTAAAGGCTTTTTATTATTGCAGAGAGCAATTGGATGCCATAAATAATGAAATTAGGTGAGTCGAATTTGCCGTTGTTTGTGTGGGCGGTTGACTAAACATAGCTTTCATTATCCACAGACTTATCCAAGAAGAGAAACAATCAACCGAGGCTCGGGCTGAAGAGCTCGAATCACGCGTTGGCAGCTTAGAACACATGAATCTGCTGACTCGCGGACGACCATCGGACCGACAGAGCCCCGAATTGTCAGGAAGAAGCACGCCCAACAGCCCCAACCGAGACTATCTCCACAAATATCATACGGTGAGTAATTAAATAGTTCAGCGACAAGATAAAAACAGAACACAGAAAATACTCACCTCTGGGGAACAAAGCACAGACTCAGCTTTCATTTGCACACAAAAATTAGAATCAACGAGAAAAAGTTTTTTTTATCACTCGCGGTCTGTCTCTCTTTGCCTCGTTTGTCACTCGAGAACTCAAAGTTCCATTTTGCCAGCTTTGAAAGCCAAGAAACTCTTTAACAAAAAAACACAAAAAACTTTTTAAATTGTGGCGAAACCAAAAACGATTTCACTTGAAACTTGAAACAGGCGCCTGCATCGATGTCTCCGGCCCACCTGCAGCAGTTCGCTTTTAGCGACCAGCTTTCCGAATCTTTGCCCTCGAGCCAGGTGAATTTTGTCTCCCATTTTGCCTCCTTAATTGCTTCATCGATCTAAACTTGATTTGTTAAAGTCTCTCGGAAGCAAGGCCCACAAATTTTTGCAATATCAAAGTTTTAACTTTCGCTTCTTTTTTTTATTGTTAATTTCACTTAACAAAAGCGTCGAAAAAAAATAACCGAAAATGAGTTTGCTTTTTGTGCTGCTTTGTTTATTCTCTGCTTTTCCGCATGATGAAAGCGTTGAAGCAAAATTCTTCAGCTTTCATTTAGCCCGGAACATCGATTGGCTAATCTTCATAATGCGTTTCACAAAGAAAAAGATTTTCTTTCTTTAGTCTGGGGTCGTTCATGGCATGCGACGCTCTGATAAGACTTAAATGTAAGCCGGGAAGTGACTTGGAAGACGGCGGTGCAAGGCGAACAGCCAATTTCATCCTTCTACACACAAACTTAAACTCTATCAAGCCAGCAATCCGTGAATGACCTTTCGTAGCCTTAATTTTTGCATGCCTAATTCAATTAATTCGAACATAAACACTAATCACATCAAATTTCTTTTCTCTCTCCACGCCGCATTTCGAATCGACAGCTACAACTTGCACAGATGTCAGCCGACATGAGCCGCGATGAACTCCATGGACTTTCTGTTTCAGGCGGCGAGTCGAGTTCTGGCGGTGGTGCGTCGCCTCTGACGGCACGTTCGATTCGTTTGGAACGTTTCGCTCAGGCCTTGGCCAACAGTCAAGAGGAGCTTAGGCGGTGAGTTGACGGAGAAAATGTTTTTATTTCCTAAATGTTTAACGAGAAAAATTACTTTCGCTTTGGTAAATCTTTCTGTACCTTCAAGAGCTGAAACTGTGTCATTGAGACACGATACTAACAAATTATTTTATTTTCTGTTGTGAAATAATGTCTGCTTCGTTCTTTTTCTTTCTTCTTTCCTGAAAAATTGATTTTGACACGCTTAACCCACCTACACTGCCGCCTTTATGTCTGTTGATTACATTTTGTGCGCTAATGTTGCATCTTGAAGATCGATGGGGCTGCCATCGATGCATGGATCACAGAATATGAATCATATCAGGTTAACTAAAAAAATTATTTATATGCAAGCTAGCTTTAAGTATTTAAGACAACTAATGCGACAATTAAGAGCCCAATCTCCAACCAACGTTAGGAGATTGAGGCCAACACATTTGTTTCGACAAGTGTTTAAATCAACACCACATGAGCATTATTTAATCAAGACACAGAAGCAAAAGCTCAGTCATATGAAAAAAGCTTTCCCGATTGTTTCCAATTTTCCTTTAATTCATGTCAATTCATCAGTTCTTCTTGTGAATACATCGCCTTTCGCATTAACTGATCTACGGTTTGGAATTCTTCATCATCATTCTTCGTCTAGCTCTTATTTGTGAAATGAATTAGCAAGTTTGAAGCTAGATTTGACACATTCTCGATAAGATTGAAGATATTTCTTGGAAATTTTATGTCTCGATGCCTTGGAGACAGTTAAGAAAAAATGTATACTTCTTAAAATGCAATTTTAAACATTTAGCTGAAAAATTGAGAAATTGACATCAAAAGTCTCGCTGTTTTCGGAAAATCTTATTATATAGTCTTCACAATGAATTCAACAAGAAAATCTCTTGAATCTGACATGATTACAGCTTTTCACGCATTAATCCAGTGCGAAAGCTTCAGGAAAGTCTTTTTGGAACAAGATTTAAGGAATCAAGGCGGATTTATTTGTGACTAAACTTTCAGGTGACGAAAGAAGATTTAAAACTTTATCAGCGACTACTCTGTACAAGACTAAATTCAAAATTTCAAAAAGCTTAAATCTTAGTTTTTACTTGCAAATTTTACTTCGTGTTATGTTTCCTAGAGGTTTTAGTTTTCATTTGTAAAAGTCTTGAACAAAGTAGTCTCTGGAAAAAAAACTTTTTGTCTTCCGAAAGAAATCAATTTGAGCGTTTTTTTGGAATTCAATAAAACAATTAGCGACAGAGTCGAACTTGTTTCAATTCGCGTTGAATTCATTGCATTAAAAGCTTCTCCGTTAATTCCGCTGCCTAATCGAGTAATTATGAGCTAAAATGTCATTCACTATACTTGAAAAATGAAACGTCCCGCATGAACGCACGCACCGAAAGAAACATTAAGGACCGCAATTAAAATCGGGTTGTTGCTTTTCATGTGAAAGGGTGGTTGTGAATCAAGTTTTAATTACAGTGTGTAGCGCACACACAGGTTAAATATTACTTATTCACTGGGAATTTGGAGTTGTAAGCTAATTACTGTGAGTGATAAGAAAACGTTCCCTAATTACTTTTCTTGTTTTCCACTTTTTTATGTCGTGCACCGCCCCTTCTCTCTCGTAACCGTCCAACATCACCGCACATTAATCGGCGCCGATAAATCAAAACACCTTCCTCGCCGCCTCTGCTCGATTGTTGTTGTGTAGGAACACGGTTGGAAATTATGCTTCATCACCGCTTAGTTCGCGCCATGGTAGCCAGGAGTCGCTTAGACACTTGAGTAGCATGTCGTCGATGAACATGCTGCAGACGCCGACCGGCAATCGAGATATCGCCGGTGGTCAGAAGAAGAAAGGTATTAAGTCGAGTTTAGGCAGGTTCTTCAGCAAAAAGGAGAAGGTAAGCATAGCGGGATGGACATGAAAAGTTAATCGAAAAGCTGTTTTTGCAGGTGAAGGGACAGAAAGGCGAAGGAATGCCCGACGGCTCGAGTAGTATTATGAGCGGGTTATCGCTGAACATGAGCGACATCGACTCCAACTACGACACGATGAGTATCAGCAGCAAAATTAATATGTCAGGATCCTCGAAAATGGAGTACGGAAGGCAAAAGAAGAAGTGAGAATCGGAAATCCTGCCCTCAAAATTTTCCTCTAATTGTTTTCGCTTCCACAGGGAACACGACTACCGTCACGACTTACTCGGCGAAGCAATGAAAGCCGGCACACCTTTTGCACTATGGAACGGCCCGACCATTGTTGCATGGCTGGAGTTGTGGGTGGGCATGCCTGCATGGTACGTCGCTGCCTGCAGAGCGAATGTTAAATCTGGTGCTATCATGAGTGCATTGAGTGATACAGAAATACAAAGAGAAATAGGTTAGAAAAAGGAAGTCATGACAGCTTTCAAGACGCTTAATTGGTTTTTTCTGTTTCAGGCATAAGCAATCCACTTCATAGACTTAAATTGCGTTTAGCGATTCAAGAGATGGTTTCTCTGACTTCTCCGTCAGCTCCTCAAACAACTCGCACAACGCTGGCCTTTGGTAGGTTTACTGAGTCATGTTTCTTTTTAAACAACTATTCATAGTTAAATTTAACTTGAAACTTTATGTTTGAGGCATCAACCATTGAACAACTTAAAACACTGTTTGTTAACCTTCCTTACCTCTCAACAGGTGATATGAATCACGAATGGATCGGCAACTACTGGCTCGCCAGTCTTGGATTACCTCAATATCGTACAACGTTCATGGAGTGTCTCGTCGACGCCCGCATGCTGGATCATCTCAACAAAAAGGATCTACGCGGTCAGCTCAAAATGGTCGATAGTTTTCACCGCACTAGTCTTCAGTACGGAATTTCGTGTCTCAAGCGACTAAACTACGATCGAAATGCTTTAGAAGAGAGAAGGAAAGGATCCGAGAACGCCGTGGCAGAGGTTCTGGTGTGGAGTAACGAGCGAGTCATCCGATGGGTTGGCAGCATTGGATTGAAGGTAAAACTTTATGGAAACATCAACAAAAACGGAAATTAACTTTTGTCTCAAATTCACTAGGAATACGGCGGCAACCTTCTCGAATCCGGTGTTCATGGTGCACTAATAGCTTTAGACGAGAGTTTCGACGCCAATTCTATGGCTTTGGCGCTTCAAATTCCAACTCAAAATGTACAAGTAAGTTGAAAACTCTGAAGTGCACGACAAAACATTCAACTTTTAATTGCATTCCAGGCCCGTCAGACGCTAGACATGGAGTTCAACAACCTCCTCCAAATCGCCACCGAGCGACGTCCCGACAATGAACATCTAACAAAATCCTGATCGTCACTTGCCTCTAGTCTTAGTGATGAGTAAGTTGTTGTATTAAGTTTTGTGTTGCAATAGAGACAAGATTTTAAAGAATGACTTAATTCTAAAAAGTAAGCTTTGACGATTCAGAGGATAAAGAATTCTGTTGATTAAATGACGGAAAAAGTTCCACAAATCAATACGAAACCGTACTTTGAAGAAAACACCGAGAAGGTCGACGTAAGTGTTTCATGAAGATTCAAACTCAGCATCCACCAGCGATTCAAGTGTTTGCACATGCCGCGTAAAATTCGGCAGAAACTTCTTACTCACAAGAACTTAAACCTCTTGACGAAGCAAAACTTATTGTTAAATGTTGATTGTTTTCGGAGTAAATGAAAAAACCTAGAAGCAGCACAAAGATAACCAACCCGCGCATTTGTATATGGAATGCACACGAAATCTCCTTAATTAGCGTCAAAAGATAAAAGATGAAAGCATAAAGAGACTTTCTAGGCATCATCAACTATCATAATCATTAAATAAAGTGACATCTACAACCTGTACTCGACGGGAATGGTCGTGGAAACAAACCTCTAATCATATTTTCTAATCAATAATTATTAAAAAAAAGAAAAACTATAAATATACAAAAGCAAACATTAACAAAGTGGATGAACATACGTGAAGAGTTTTTTACTAACCAAAAGTTAGCGAGAATTGATCAAACTTGACATTTTATGTTTTTTAATCAACAAACTTGTCGCCGGATTCTTTACACTGGAAGGTTTCATTGCTGAAAAACAAATCTGCTAACTTTTAAACCAAAATCCTGACAAAATCGGAAGTTCATGCCATAAAAACCTGCATCAAAAGCCATTTATTTGTATCTAATCTTAAGACGTCATATAATGAGTTTTATACGACAATGCGTCTGGTAACTAACCGTTTAATAAAGAGTAATCGTCGGCCGAAGAAATCATAAGAAGAAAGTTTGTTTTATACCAAAATAATAAGACAAAAAAGTTGTTTGTTATTGACATTGCACTTACACTAACTAAACCAGTCGACGATCATACCCTGTGCCAGCTTTACGTTTTAAATTTTTAAAAGCCAGCTAAATGACCAGTGACTGTAAATATTATTATATTAATAATTATTATGTAGAGTAGTGCAAATGTGGCGACCATTTGAAGACACTGAATACTGCAACCTGTCGCCGAACTAAAAAGTTTAAATGGAATAATAAATCAACAGCAACTTGTATAGAAGTATTTATGTAAATAAGCGGTAAACTTAGTTTAAACTGAAGAAGTGTAAATAAATATTTGGCACATGAACAATTTTGCTACAAACTGGCAAATATTCTACGTTTTAGGTTTAATTATCCATTCATCAACTTAACCTCAAAAACTAACGCAACATATTTTGAACATGCGAGCTTTGCAGGTTTTCTATGAACTATTGCAAAATGTCTGCTCGCAAAAGCTCAAAAAACCAATTTTGATGGCTGAAAGTTTGACTTCTTAACCGAAGTGATAACTTTCCAGTCACCAGCATTGACTTAGTTGAGACTTTATCATAAATTCTCCTGAAAAACATCAAAATCAAGGACAAGTAGCTTAAAAGCGCGCAGTTATCTCCAAAATTATAAAAGCTTAGCCTTCAAGTTATCGCCTAAAACAAATTAACTATAACACTTTTGTTTCAACTTCATTGCTTAATTTACGGATCATAAAAATAATCGAATTCTCGTTTATAATACTTTTTTCTGAAACTCCTTAAACAAACATAAATCTCATACAATTTTTCAAGCCGATAACTTTAATTGCCAAAACCAGGGTTGGGAAATAGTTTTAATTTCAAACCTGCAGATATGTTTGGAAATGTTTCCTCAAGTTTGAACCTCGCAGGAGTTAATTTAAAACTCTCTTCGTCTTTTTAAGTCTTTTTAAGACTCACAACTTTGTCTCTTTAAATTCCAATTTGCATTAAACTCTGTCATTCTTCATTGCTTTTATATTTTTCTAGTTTAGTGTTCTCGAGTTTTAGATGAATTAAAGTTTAGGTTATCATGAAATGACAGTAAAACAATAAGAAGTTAGCGAAATGAGTCGAAGTTTGCGAGAGATGAGAGTGTAAACAAGTAACACTTACATAAGTATTAAACAAAAGAGAACATACAATCTTTTAATTTCTTTACTTTATCACTCTTCTTTCTACAGTTTGTTTTGTATTCTTAGAATTTACAATTAGAAGGAACCAAAATTTTTCTCTAGACATCAAGGCCAATCAATTTGTAAAACAGGAATTTATTCTACGAGAAAAAGTGGAGGACGAACACTCTAAAAATTTAATGAAACTAATAGTGAAATATATAATAATGGATAATTAACTCATAATCTT
>JPYR01000893.1:2936-22387 GCA_000775305.1 Belgica antarctica
TGATCCGGTGTCGATGGATTTGATTTCATTATTATTGTGTGTTAGATCTAGTTTGAGACTCTTTTTAACCATCATTTGGCTTTTGTGAAGTGACTCGGAGTCGCAACTGCTGGGCGACATTTGTGACAGCTTTGTTTCGCCCGTTGCCGAGGGGATTTCCGAGTTGTTATCACCAGCCGAGTCTCGGTTTGGCTGCGGATTCAACATGATTGTTATCGTTGTGTTCTGCGGAACTAGATCGAGATTTTCAGTCACTGTTTTGTCATTCATTTTAATTACCATTATCGTGGGTGGTTCTGTCAGCTTAAGAATTGGCACTATGAATTAAATTTTAATTAAATTGGTTCAAGCTTTTAAGATCCCTGCTTCTGTCACTAATATTTTAAGCTCTTTTTACACAAAAGCGTCTCACGAACGGTAAAGTTTCTTTCGAGACTGACTTAAGGCGGTCTCGCGTCACTTGAGTAATAGTTCTCAATGGGGATTGTCAGAGAATTTTTATCGTCCGCACTGTTTCTTCTGTCACTGTACGTATCTGTACTGTTATCGCCCTGTATCGATTGATTGGTCGAGTGGTCACTTAGGATGATTTTCGGTGGATCCTTCAGATTATTTGTGCATTCAGTGCTGTTGTTGTTAGCATCATTACTGCTCATAGTTTGAGGGCTGCACGGGAGAAGGGACAAAGTTGATTGTCGGGTGCTGAAGAAATGATCTGGCGACGATGATGATGTTGCGGTGGGTTGATGGTGAGTTTCTAAATTGATACTTAGCTTGATGATTTGATTGGCTAGCAGCTGTTCATTGATTTTGCGTGACTTCAGCGAACGTTTGCCGGAGTAGCCTGAAGGAGAAGTGATGGATTGTCGCTCAACAATTTCTGCCCGGCGATTGCAATCATTCAGGTTGTCAAGATAGACGTTGATGCACTTGTCGTAGCAGTCCGAGGCCAAGTTGACGAAAGCATCGATTGAAGGCTTATTCAAGCTTTTAATAGCATTTGAAGCGTTGATCGGCGATGGACTTCGTTTGCCTCCGCTGACGAGCTGCGACAATCGATAAAGATCTTTCGTGCAAAGGCACGTTTCACTTGCAAAAGGCTTGAGCGGATTTAAGACTTCTTTCGTGTCGTAGTAGGGCTGAATGGATTTTGCGCTGTGAGTGTGCCGTAATTGATCGCTGAAGAGCCTCTCAAATTCCAGCACGGTCTGTGCAGATTTAATTTCGCGTAACTGCTCGTTCAGCACCTCGTTGTTGTCGTAGTACTTGCAAAGGGTTTGTCGACCTCGAAATGGAAACGGTTCGCCGAGTCTGAAATGGAGTAAAAAGAAGAGAAAATTTCAATAATTAGTTTCTTAAGCACTCAATTATCCAACACGTAAAGAAGTTGTTCATTGAATCTCATTAAGTAGACGCTTATCAACCCTTTTCGCAAAAAAACCATTATCTGTGCGTTAGGCACCTGGGGAAAGAAAAACTCGGGATGGAGAGCAGCTCTCTGTCGCTGAAATAGGTTTTGAATCGCTTCGGACGCTTGAGAATTTTTCTTTTTCTCTGATATTCCACTTCTATTGGGCATTTTCGCTGAGCACTATGGCTTCGGTTCACTTCACCATCAGAGCTCTTGGCGCTTGCTATCTCAAACACTTTTTCCGTGAAGTCGAGTTTACCCTCAAAACTCAGTTTCACGTCGAAACTATCACGTTTCCACATTTTCCGATCGACAAACTTAATTGATTGACCATCGACGTGCAACGACTCCATTATTTTCACCACCCAATACCGCTTGACAAAACGCGTCAGTGGAGATGCGAGAACACAAAAAACGCTTCCGAATCACAAAGCTGAATTTAATCAAATGAAATACGAGCGAGCTTGAGGAATGGCTGCCGATGGCATGTTTCGAATGGAACGATAATAAATAGACAAAGCAAAATTGGTTAACTGAAAATGTAACGTAATCACTGGGATCTTGGAACAAATTTTCGTTCGCTGGAAGCGAAGCCTTGAAAGAAAATTCACGGTTTAGGATCATAAAAAACTTTCGACATTATTTATGCATGAATTCGTCTATTGAGAAAGAAACAAAAATATTCATAAAGCACAACCCGTTCTGTATTGTTACAGGCAGCGACTGCCGCCATTTCACCGCTACCAGCCTCAACATTTGCTGTTTCCATTATTGCCGGCATGAATGGGAAATTACATTATTATGTGCTGTTCAGGGCTGGCTAAAGTTACATTAACAATATCGAAAAATTGGATACAAGAACTAAAGTTTGTTAATTCATTGTCGTGACTTGCTTTTTAAGAACCGTAGTGAAAGAACTAGTTCGTTCCTTGAAAACAGCTTTGAAAGTTGTGTCAAGTAATTTCGTTTTAATTATCAATCGCGTTAATTAAAAACAAACAAAACTTTACGAAAAAACTTCAAGTTGTTAGGTTCGTCAATGTTCATTGTTAGAAAACTTATTCTAAATTGAAATTTCTTTCATTGATTTTTGCATCGTCAAAAAATGTTTATCAGCCAATGACATGCAATAGGAGCTTACCATACGATGGATTCTAACTGGAAGGCGGACGATAAATATAATCGAAGGTGAACCCAGTTACCATATTTCATTCACTTCCTCATGAACCGACATCGTGGTTAAATGAACTTGATTAGTTGATATTCGAACACCTCTAAAGGACCTCTAGCCGAATCACGGCTCAACTCGTGTCAATAAAAAGATTGAGTTGAAATTTGAGACTTTTACGAGCGTTACCTTGTGTGTTTTTCGATTTCCAATTCCCTTCATATTTTTAAATGTATAACTAACTTTAAGGTCAAGAAAAAATATATTTTGCGAACGATAATTTGTCATTAAATCGGCTCAAACAGCAATTTTTACACTCGTTGTTTGGCTTTGGGGGAAGAAAGTCTGCGTTTAAAGTCGTTAATTAGTTTTGTGAAAAGTTTTGGAAATTGGAAAAATAAGTTTCCAACATGTTGATCCTAAGGAGCATGTACTCGTTTTACAACCAGATATTTAATGAAGACTTAGGTGAAAATTAATTAAAAAAATCTTACAACTTTAACAAAAAAATTGAAATAGATCCACGGACAAAAGATCTGCCGCTCATGGGTTCACCGATGGTTGTTGGTATTATAATCACGATTTACTTATACATCGTCAATGGAAGAGGTCAACGATGGATGAAAAACCAAAAAACATTAAAGTTAACGATGGTCATGAATGTATACAATATTCTTCAAGTTTTGGCCAATCTTTGGGTTTTCTTAATGGTAGCTAAAATCGATTTTGAATGTGCACTTGTCATAAACACGCTTTACAGATTGCGTACGTGTCCCCAAAACAACCAAACTTCCAGTTTTTCTGCATCCCAGAACCAAAACTCGACTCATCCGAAGTTTCTGGACAAATCATAGAATTTTCATACTTTTACTTTGTGTTGAAAGTTGTCGACCTTCTTGATACGTTTTTCTTCATTCTACGGAAGAAGAACAATCAAGTGACGTTCTTGCATATTTATCACCACGCAGGGATGGTGGCTGCTTGTTACAGTTATATGAAATGGAGTTCAGGCGGCGGATATGGCACGGTTATTGGTAAAATGCATTTCTCAAACGTGAAATCTTCTAATGCTTTTCTTGACAGGCTTTCTGAACAGCTTCGTCCACGTTGCCATGTACGGTTATTACTTTATGACTTCTTACAGTCCTGAAATGAAGAAGTCGATGTGGTGGAAGAAGTACATCACACAGTTGCAACTCTTTCAGTTTGTTTTAATGTTCACTTATATTTCAATAACACTTTTCTTCGTTGAGTGTGGAAACGCAAAAATTTTCTACTGGATTGGACTTATTCAAGCAACGGCCATGATAGCGATGTTTTCAGACTTTTATTACAAAGCTTATATTAAGAAGAAGAATCCAGTTGTGAAATGATTTGAGAAATTTGAAGATGTTGATTTAAATAAAAGTAAAAATTGAATTGGACACGCTCGCATTTATTAATTTTTTTGTTTTTGACTGGCTTTTTGCCATAACCAATGCTTTGTCAATAAAAAATAGCTGTTCTAGACAAACACAATATTTTTGCGAACTTGACGTCAAAACGTGTGTACGAAACGAGATTTTTACGACCGTTAACTGACCAGTAGCGCCAACAGCACGGAGCTTTCTTTAAAGTGGAAGCTTTGAGCTTTTTTCCTTACCTAGACGCGACAAATTTTGCATTTCCCATAGAGAGTTTGATCGCGTCTTGTACAAAGGCTACTCTGCATTTTAAAAAAACAGTAAGAAAGCGAAAAAGACTTCGAAATTCGAACTTGGCTGATTGATGAGTTCGAACTTGGCCCGAGATGACATTTTCTTTTGTTCTCAGTTCAATTTCGGAACCGTTAGAATATCGCGTCGTACTTTCGTCAAAACAATGTATATAATAGATGTTTTTAGATTTCAGAAGGGAATCCCTGTTTGATTTTTCACCTTTAACATAACTTGACGTACACTATATGTGGAGCCTTAAATAGGCCTTAAATTGGTCTAACCTGTTTGTCGTTAAACATAGTTGACAAATTTCTTCACACTGAGTAGAAAAGAATTTGAATATCATTATTTATTCAGTATTTATTGAGCACAAATTTATTGAGTTCAAATTAATAAAAATAAACTTTTTCTGACCCTAAAATGTAGCGTTGAGCTGTTATTGTACTTGCTTTACGCGATTTTAGTAGCATTTTAACAGTCTTGTTGACAGTTTAAAAGTTTTTGCAGTCTCGTATAAAACTAACAGTGCAAAAATGTTGATAGTTCTAAAAAGTTACGCGTTTTACAGCAAGTTATTCAATGAAAACTTAGGTAGTGATGGGATAACAACAAGAAT
Source organism: Belgica antarctica (assembly GCA_000775305.1). NCBI lineage: Eukaryota > Metazoa > Arthropoda > Insecta > Diptera > Chironomidae > Belgica > Belgica antarctica. Next base: position 7,829 of record JPYR01000893.1, read on the forward strand.
GTAATGCTAACGAGAGTTTGTTTAGATCCGCGAACTAAGGATTTGCCGCTGCTTGGATCACCCTTTGCTGTGGCGATACTTCTTGGTTGCTATTTATATTTTGTGAACGCGTCTGGCCCGAGATGGATGAAAAACAGAAAAGCGTTCGATCTGACTAAAGGCATGAACGTTTACAACATTCTCCAGATTATAATGAACTTTTACGTGTCTTACATGGTATGAATTGACAGGAAAAGTTATTTCTAAATTTGATAACTAAACTTCTTCTGCTGTAGGGTCTAACGGAAGCACATTTACTTGAAAATTTCAAAGTCGGATGCATTCCAGATGTGAGACATGACTTCACTTCGATTGGGAACAGAATAAGTCAAATCTCGTACTTCTTTTACCTGGTCAAAGTCATAGACCTTATGGACACAGTTTTCTTTGTTTTACGTAAAAAGTTCAATCAGGTGTCGTTCCTTCATATGTATCACCACACTGCCATGGTCACTGCAACCTACGCTTACTTGAAATTCTACTCAGGTGGTGGACCAGGCATTGCTATTGGTAAAAGAAATCTCACGAATCATCGTAAATCAAATTAATGAACGTTCTTTCAGCTTTTGTAAACAGTCTCGTACACGTAGTGATGTACGGTTATTACTTTTTAACGTCTTACAGCCCTTCACTTAAAAGCTCGCTTTGGTGGAAGAAGTACATCACACAATTGCAACTCATCCAGTTCTGGCTGCTTGGATTTTACTACTTCGTTTCGATTTACTGCTACAACTGCCACATTCCAACTGCAGTCGTCTGGATCGGTTACATCCAAGCTGTTGTAATAATTGCGCTTTTCACAGAGTTCTACTACAAAGCTTATGTAAAGAAGAAAAGCTTGAACTTTTCGGCTGGCGTAGCTCGGTAATCATGTTGGTTATGAATGTTACAACAATTTCTTCAATCAAGTAGTTTGATTTTTTTAATAAACGTAGAAGTTTGTTGTGCTCAAAATGCACAAAAACAAGCATGAAAGAAAACTGAGAAATTTAAACTTCTAATAAAATTCATCAAACACATTAAAGCACACAATTTATTTCAGAGACTTTAATGTTTATTCTTCAGCGCGTTTAATTTTTTTTCACAATTAATACAAAAAAAAATCATTTGAATCGAAGCATTGAAGCGAAAAAGGTTGCTAAAGCTAACGATGCGAACATAACATCAAGATTCGGGGAAATTCTTTAAAACTTTAATGTTGACCGGGGATCAAAACATTGAAATCTCGCCCTGAGTTATACACGCTCGATAAATTATTTTCCAGAAGATGTTTAAAATATGATTCAGGATGACAAAAAAACACTTTTGTCTCAACTATCGATTTTTCTCTTTTCCCACCACTGTGGAACACGAAAGTAAGAGAAAATATGTAGGTGGAGAGTAGAGACATACTGTCGTGCTCCAACACCCCTCCGCTTGTGCTAGGCTAGGTGGAAACAAGAGACGAGAAAACTTTCGAGTAGAGATAACTCTCTGTCATAACTCGGATGAGACGTGAGTAGACGAACTTTTACAGCGTGGACGGCACAACCGTCTGGGATGCGAAACAATTCATTTTGGTTATGGTGAACGAAACACCGCAAATAGAGTAATAATAAAACATAATGAGAACAATAAACTCTGGCAATTGAAAATAAAAGTTGCATGACGTGGCTTCTTGTTTAACGTTCCATTGCTGACGGAATCCGACAGAAAATAAATGGCTGCGAACAAAAGACGGAAACACATAAAAGATGGATGGAAAAACCAAGCTGCAATAGAAGTGATTACATAATCGATATCATTCTTTTCCGTTTGCCTTCCATCCTTTTTGCAATTGCTGTGGAAATGAAATATTAACGCCGAGTGACGCAAAATGAAAGCGAATGAACCTGTTTGAGGTAATTTTTGCATTGAAACGATGTTGAAAAGGAGAATTCACCCGAGATTAATTAATAGTAATTGGTTGCAACTGCTTGGAAATTTCACTGTTTCAATCAGTTAAGAATACTTTATAACACAAACAAGCATCAAGTTCAAACTTCTGAGCACTAAAACTTCAGGGAAATTCTGAAGCTTTTAATAAACAGCAAGCTTTTCAGCACAAATTCAGTTTTGAAGCTTCAACTGGATATTTGAAGTTTGATTGAAGTCTCGTTTTGTAGATTGTATTCAGTATCTTTAGGTTGATTTCAGTGGGAGTTTTCTGCACCATACGCTGGTTTAGAGCAGTATGCTGGATCCAGCTGCCGTTGCTGAGGTTGATTTGCTTCTGTTTTACGGCAACAACAACGACGCTGTTGACTTTTATATTGATTTGCGTTAGATGCTGCGCCACTTGCATCAGGATCATAACCTGGTGGATAGCAGCTTGATGAATCCGGTGCTTTTGAACTTGATTTTGCTGGTTCATCTGAGAACATTGCTGTGGCATCCCAGTTTGAGTTCATCCAGTGTTTGGTGGAGGTAATAACTTTGGTTACATGGCTGCCTCAGCCAACAGTTAGGAAAACTTCTTAATTAATTCATACCAAAAATCCGCATTAAGAAGCAACTTTCTACAGTCATGTAGCCAAAGTTTCACGACCCACCCTTTGCATTTTTAACATTCTCGTGCGCACGTTTCATTGATTAAAATCGGTGGGAAGTCTTGATCCTGGTTTATGCTGTCTGTTTGCAGACATGGACCGAAAACAAATTCGTTCTTCGAAAGCGAAGCCAGCTTTTTGTTTTTCTGTTCACTGTCTTATGCACGAAGGATAAAATGTTAATAAATCTCAAAGCCCTGACAAATTGCATTAATATTACAAAAGTCGAGATTCAGACAAATTGAAACATTCCATTCGTGTGCAAAACTAAAATGAAACAACATCTTGATACATTTTTTATGCGCCAAAAGAAACACTGAAAATTGTTATCTTGGCCCGAGAAAAACAAAATCAAGAACCTCATCGATTTTTGTAGAGAATAAATGCTTGAGTCTGCTTTCGGTAGATGGGAAATTCTCCATATCTTGAATTAATTTATTGACTTTTCGAAGGGAAACGTTATTTGTCTCTTGAAAGCAAGCCTAGACCTCGAAATGAAAAATTCAAATCATCTTATCTCATTGAATTAAACACGGCAGGCACCATGGATAACACTGAAGTCTGAAATTCAAACGTAGGAACAGTCGCAATTCATTGTAAATGGTCACATTAAACAAGATTACTTTGAGTGATTCCAAACAACGGGATAAGAATTTAATTATTCAGGCGCTTTTATCGAAGCTTTTGGGAATTTTTTTTTACTGCGACACTGTTGCGTAAAAGTATCAACAATAATTAAATTTGCGGTTTTTTCGGAAAACCTTTAAATATTCACAAGAATTAATTGAACAGCATTATTGAATGCGATTTTAATTTTCCAGCTAATCGAAAATCTGATCATCACGTCACACTTAAAGTGCACGATTCCGACTGACTCTGGTAACAGATGGAAATCATCCATCATTTATTCGTTTACATTCGCCTGAAATTATTTACGTTTAATTTTTATTCTCGCCTGCACCGCTTCGCTACATTGCCAAATGAATAAATTGTACCGTCAATTAAACCTCGCCGTACATAAAAGCAACGACATTCAAAATTTTTTTTGCCTGTTTTCAATTTCCACCGTAGTTGAAAGGGTGGAAAAGCTGCAAAAAGCCGGGCAAATATTGATTTTGAGCTTTTTATTTCTTACATGAATTTATGAAAAGGTTTTACGACGAACCCGTGAAAGCCGAGACTAACGGCGCGACAAGCTAAGAAGTTTTCGTTAAATGAAAAGCTTCTGGAAACATGACAAATTTAATCCAATTTCGCCGAACAAATGAAAATTCGCAGATGTGGCAGCGGTGGTTAAATAGGCTTACTTCGAAGGCAACGAACTTTTCAAGAAATTCTGATTGAATACAAGAGCTTTGTAAGTCATTTTGAATCGTCAACTTTTTTGATTACTTTTAAACAAAGTTTATTCAACTTCATCCACGAACAAACCCCAGCATAAACCATAATTTTTGTTGATAAAATTTACATTTTGCAAATCCTTTCTATGTATTTTCCGACAGCAGTTAATGATGATGATGAAAAGGTTTACTTGATACTTAACGAAGTGGCTGCTTTCAACATCAAAATTGTTGTTAGCTTGGGGAAATTCATGAGACAAGAACGCCAAATATCCGTTTTTGAAACAATAGACATGTTTCAGCACACATATTTACCAACATTTTCATTACGGGAAAATTCCACGTGCGCTCTGAATTTTTCTCCAGAGATTGTTCTGCAGAATTCGAATTTTAAAAATGCTGGAAAAAGCTTCAGGAAAAAGCGTTCATAAAAAGCTTGAGAAGTTGAAGAAAACGCTTCAAGCCCAAAGCCTCTCATTATGACTGACAAATCTTCTTTCAGTTCTCTAAAATCCAACTTGAGTGAAAAGTAATTTAAGCTTACAGAAATGAGCACAATGAAACGCTCAGGATTTGCTGAACCCAACTCATTCAGAAACTTCATCGACAAAACAACTTTGAACATTGAAAAGCTTTTATACGAATCGATTGTGTGTAGGCGCTCGCCTATTTTAAGACTGTTTAGAATTACAAAGTGTAAGCCGTCATTCCGCACACCGACGACGATGGCTTGTACCGTCAGGTGAAAGCTTTTTCTTTTAAAACTATTTACTCCGAGTGGGTGATCAACAGGAAACCCCACTACAGCAGCATTATGAAAGAACTAGAGAGTTGTTTGCTAGGAATTTACTAGTTGTTCTTGTAGCTGCCAGTGTGTCAAACGCTAATTGCTAATTGGATTGCCAACATTTTCTTATGACATTTTCAAAAGCGTAGTTGCAACTTTAATTATTGGAAAAAGGTTTTGCAAATATTCAACCAGTTGCATAACTTTTTAATGCACGTGAATACTTCATGGCCATTTATTTTCAATATTAACTTTAAAGCAAAAATGTCAATGTGTCAACTCTAATTAGCGCTGATTCAATTTTCATCAAAAAACCGGAAAAATTGACTGTAATCGAGTGAACAGTTTATAAATAGCATAAATTGGATTATGAGATCCTTGCTGGTCTTGCGAGAGAACAAAACCAATAAATATCAAATTGTAAGCATTCTGTTTGTTCAGTAAATATTATTAAGATTTCTTCTTGTTTTCTTCGGCTAAAGCAACAAACAGGGATGATGAAAAGCGCCCTCATGAAAATCTTATTGAAATGAATGACACAATTTTCCGACCAAAATGACGGTCGTTGTTTTTCGACACGAAATCTGTTACGATAATTTCAGTGACAGTAAATCGAAATGAAAATCGCCCACATAAGCACACAGTCTGTGCTGATGTAAACAAATATCCATCTTAATTGAAATTAAGCTAACACTCAATGTAATCCTGTAGAAACAAAAGAGAACAAATCAAACGAGGCAGAAACTTTTTGTTCGTTAAAAGATTTCACAAGTTTCTTCCATTTCAAAACTTATCGAGTAAAACTGGTAATAGGAACTGTCAGCTACAGGCGTCAGTTTGAAAAGCGGATGCTTACTCTTGAACATGATGAAAGGCCAAAAGAAAAATAATGAAAATGGCAAACATACTTGGAAGAAAACTTCCTCAGCAACATTAAGCTTGACACGAGAAAGCTTCCCAATCGATCAAGTACTGTGAAAAAGGGTCAAAGATGACACAAACAAAGATTTATTGGGCTATTTTGATGTTTGCTAAAAGTTTTCCGAAAGGAAAATTATTCTTTGGTTAACTTCGCTACTTCCATTCATTAGGGAACTGATACAGTAACGACCTTGATAAACGACTGCAAATGAACATTCCGGCGCTTCTTCTTTCGCTTTAGCAAATCGAATCAAAAATTCAGTTTCCGGAATGTTTGATTCTCATAAACTAACACAAGTTGACCATTTATTCTGCTTTAATATCGTGGCAGCACAAAAAAGCTGTGAAAAGAATTTCGTTCGGTGGTTCGTCGGAATTAATAAATAATGGAACGGGGCTTGCCGAGAAGTACTCTTCAGTATTTTTTTCCTAAGCCATGGCAATCAAACTCCTGCTGTGAAGACATTCGCTTCCGTGAAGCTTCCGAAAAGCTGTTCAAACGATGTCATCAAATGAACTTTGATCAGAAAGCTTCTCAGAGAAATCAATAAAATTCTGAAGTCAATTTTGATTTCATTTGAATGTCTGTCTTTACCAGGTTGATATGGGAACACTCACGTCAACACGATAAATATTTTAAAAGCTGTCATGAAATTGGTGAGTTTATTTCCATGGGTTTCATTTGGAAGGGATGTCGCAAATGCACACACTCTTGAACAGGAGTACAAATCTCTCCAATTTGTTTATGTAAGAAAATGTGAAGGCGATCTTCGAAATGGCGATTCGAATGACGTAAGGCAAATGCTGCTAAGCACCCGACCCACAGCACTTTTAAAAATGTCACTTGATATTCTTAGAATTCAAATTTCATCTCATAAAATTTGACAATAATCATAAGGCACTTGAGTTTGACGATGTTCCTTGGAAACATTTTGTCGTCTTCTGACGTATTTTCCCTTATCTGCTGTTTTGGCAGAGACAGAAATTTGAAACGGGTGCTTCTTAATCAGTGTAATTTAATTTCCAGCTTACAATCTCAACGTCTGCCAACAATGCCGGCAATATTTATTATTACTGGTCACTCAATTTATGTGTGCAAAGCTTGTTTGTGACTTTTGATTTTGAGACTTAACCTTGTAGCGCGTCGATGCGAAGAAGTTATCAATATTATTGTTTACATTAAAATTTATTGTGCATCGTATCGTTCGTTTGCGAAGCGGATTTTCATCTTGTGATTTGACAAGCGCTTATTCGCGACTGCTTTTCGTACAACACGTAAATTTCAACACGAATCAACACTCCATCAAAATTCATTCAGCAGAGATTTTAACTTTTACAAAGCGCATTCGTTATGAAAATGCCTGATGGCGTTAAACCACTTGTTTACTATGAAAATTCACAGCAAATGACGCTGTAGCAGCAACCAAACTGCGATCCAGCTATAAAAAAAAATGTTTTCCCGAGAAGAAACTCTAAAGTTAATTTGATTGAATCAAGAGTTCGTGAAGAAAAACTCCACGAACAACTTTTCTAAAATTAGCAATTCTATTGCGACCCAAAATCATCATCAAGGAAACAATTTCCCATCATAAACAAACTATGTGGCTATTTTTCATCGAGTTCCTTAGCCATTTGGCTAATGTGTGGAAAAATAACATAAATAATGTAATTAGCAGCTCCGATAAATTCTTTTACCCTGGCTCGATGATTGGAAAAATAACTCATTTCTCCGAGTCAATTGAATTTCTGCTTTTCATGCCACTTCATGGTCAGTGGTGCCGATGTCTTGATATTAACGGAATCATTTTGATAATTGGAATCAATTGAGGTCATGACCGTGGCCGTGGCTGGAAACAAAAACGTTCGGCACATGACGGAATCAGAAATAGCTTTGTGTGTTCTCAACAGAACTTTTTTCAAAGGCATAAAAGATGCCGGTGAAGACGCAAATATTCACGGAAAATCAATTTCCGAGAGGGTGGCTTCGTTGAAGGATGGTCTGGGTGTGTTCATGTGTGCTGTCACATTTTTGAGAGTTTTAAAGTTATTCCAAAGCTTTTTTCAAGAGCACTTAGCTGATCCATCACTCCTAACGTTGACATTCAAATACCCGTTGAAAATAATAGAAAATTGTGTCAACGAAAAGCCTTCTAACTCGTAATAAACATCAGTTTCAGCTGGGTTTCAGCGGTGATTTCCGAGTAATAGATTCAATTCCCATGTCGGAAATAAATTCACCGTAATGCTTTGTGGATTTACAGCCCGCAAGCCTGCACCACGTTTGATTCGAGTACGCAGTGATGCAATTAAAATCTCCTTAACCGACATATTTCAATCTACAGGCGTCGTGCTAAGCCCTTCACTCCCACATCACTGGATTCAGCCACTTCAATCTCATAAATTAAACATAGAAGCGATCGCGGGAGAACACCAAGTGATCAATATGAGAAATGACTTTTTCAGCAATTAGTTTTGATTGAAACTTTTTCTCTTTCACTGTTTTGAAGTGATTTATGTTGTGGGGGAAGCGATTCATAAATTGTAAACACATTCGTGAAAACCAATTTTAATTGAAATGTGGAAAGCTGGGAAGCTATTTGTTATAGTCTCGTGGCTGATGATTAGGATGAAATGATTAGGACGTGAGATTTAATTGCGCGTGACAATTGCCGAGCGGAGATAATCTCGCGATGTCGCACAAGTCTCGTTATCGGCGATTCACATAATTTACTTCGTTCCAACCTGGACATTAATAAGGTAAGCTTGGCGAGCAGAAAATGTAATTTGTATTGCACGCGCTCGGGAAAGGGATGATTGATTGCGACACTTTGAGCCAAGTGACGAGAGAATTCCCCAAATGTGGTGTTGTTGAAGCAGATCATGTCGCTATGCCAACTCAATTTGCTTTCCACCAATAATTTGCGAGAAAAATTTCCGTAAAAGTAGAAGATTAAGTATCACAAAGAGATTTGATTGTACGCTAGGCTTTCACTTCAAGGAAAACTTGTACAAATACCATCGCTTAGCGGCCTTACCGTCGTCTTTGTAGTTTGGTGCCGCGGTAAAATGTCGGTGAACATTTATTTCACATCAGAAGACGGTGCTTGAAGCAACCAAAGCACTCATTAAATTGTGTTTTACGTGACGAGATCCATCGGAACAGCCTCATTTGGACATTAAAAGTTTTCCGCCCGTGGCACTCGTGTGGAAATATCGTAGCTGCGAATTTCTCATAATAAAATTAAGTTCAAAAAACTTTTTCAACACTCCAGTTTCACGCTTCCGACACCTGTGTGCTTTGAACTCAAAAGAGCCTGCGTGAGATGCTAGTAACCCCTGTCACCAATCCGTTTGAACTGCTGTTTGAATCGCACATTTAAGGACACCCTCGAAGGACTTTCGCACAGACAACGCTTCCAAATAATGCCATGGGTTCATTGAAATTTCGAATGCGCTAGTCATGTTTATACGGAACTCGAGGCAAGAAGGAATTTTTACGTAATTCCGCTTGTTGATTCTCTCGTTTGGATGTTCGTTCCCTTAAAAATCAATTGTTCAGCATTCATGTTCTCTCTCATATAAGACAGAAAATGCTTCAAATTTAAGAAACGGCTCGTGTTTGTTGAATGTTGAGTCAAGAGTCAACTAAACACATCAATTAATAAAACAGCGCGATGAATTTCTCCTTCTTAGTTTTATAGCCTTGTTATTGCATGGAGCCGCAGCTCAAATTTAATTTCATATTTTATTGAATTCACATTGGCTTTAATTTTCTCGCTCCGGCAATGACGAAATTCAATTCTATTTATTTTATTGTTGTCGCTTTTTCAGCTGTCAAATCAATACACTAGGGAAGCAGCCACGTAAGACTTGGCTGACCACAAGGCTAATGTGTGGATTTCTCGAATTACCTCGTGTTGTCTGATTAAATCCAAGCAGTTCTCATTTGTTTTACAATTATTTGCACAAGAAGCACATTTTCACGTTTGAAACTCAGCTTTTTCACTTATTTTCTTCAAGTTTTACTCAGAGTCCTTTCTTTTTCAACTACAACATTGAACAGAAAACACACTAACCGAACCTATCGCGGGAGAACGACAAATGAAAATGAAAATTTGTTTACATCGAATGAGAAAAAGTTTGAGGAAGTGTCTGTTGCGCATAGTCTCTGTCTCTCTGAGCGACTCTCAGGCATGCTTTGAGCGTTGTTGTAAGTGATGTGTGGTCTCACATAAGAAATTTTGATTTTCTTCAATAAATTGAATTATGAATTAATTAAATTGTTGAGAACAAAACTTGAGATTCAAGTCAAGTAGGTTAAAAGCTCGAGCCGAACTTGACTCAACATAAAAGCTTTAAAACCTTCGCCATCTCATCTGAATTGGATAAAAATAAAAGCTTTTGGTAGCTTTCACATTTCAAATTTTAAAAACCGTTAAAAAAGTTTTTATGTAAGAATGTCTGGACTTTCTTTGACGAAGTATATTAATTTTGCAAATTTGAAGTTATAAGTGTTTTGTGGAAACATTGAGAGTGCAAGGAAATCCAACTTCATGTAGCTGACAAGTTCAAGTTGATTTCCTTGGAATTTTACGACCAGTTCTTCTTCGAAAACAGCTTGAACTTCATTGATGATCATCCACGCAATTAAACCTGTTACAGCAACAAATAAAAACAATCTTAAATTTGTGTTAAGTACGACGACAAATTTGGCTTTTATTTTCACATTACTTAACGACTTAATGATTACTTATTTTGAACATTAATATTTTTCAAGGCACATTTTAAGATTGGATTAAACTCTTCTGTCATAAATTGAATTTGGTCTGTTGCTGACGTTGCTTTCTGAGAAATCAGGTCTAAAGCTATTTCGGTTAGCGCTTGAAGGCGGGTCCGGCAATCTCTCGTCGTCTGAATCGTCAATACCATAAATAAAGCTGACACGGTCACGTGCAAGAAGATTTGCTGGAGTTTGATTTGCTGACTGTTCATACAGATGCCTAAGTTTAATAAATAAGGAACAGGCAAGTACAATGCCAAATATTTTGGTAATGCAGATTCCAAGGCCGATTGAACCTAGGATGATAAGTTGTTCACGCAGTTCATCCGAAAATTGGTAAATACATCCCTGGAGACAAGAATTTCATTAGCCGGAGAGCTTTTGTATCATTTATTCAGTTCTTACGGTGTACGGTACGTTGGACGGGTGATCGGAGATTCCACATCCTTCTGTAAATGTGACACAGCAGCTGTCGGGCACGACTCTGCCCTCGATTGTCCTAATCAGATCTTTTCGCCTTGATTTCAACCATACGCTCTGTCGATAGTCTTCAAACCGAATGGCACCGCAGCACACGAAGTTCTGCTGCATGAGATCAATCGCTCTCGTATGTCGCTCGCTTACAGCGTAGTTTTGTGTGAAAGTTTCACTAAGTGTCATGTTTAGTTCACCTGTAACGTTCCGCTCGTAAATGTAAGCTAATGTTCCCGCAGAGAGTTCGAAAAGGAAGACTAAGATCAGAAGAACAATGTACTGGAAAGAAAAAGAATTTTATGTTTAAAGCCTCGGTATCAATACTCAATCGAGAATCATTTCTGCTGCAATTGTACAGTAAGCTTCTTGGCTTAGAGCGGCACAAGATTGAATCTCTGCTAAATATTCTATTACTTTCGTGGTCACGATTTTTGCTTCTTTATTGACGTCTTTTTGCTTGTTTTGAGATATCAAAAGCTCATTTGTTTGATGAAAAAAGCAGGAAGAAGGTTTGAAGAAAGAAAATTCCACATATTTGAACTCTAGCAATATTTTTTGTTCTAATATATTTGCTGATAGGACTTGTGTTTGCAAAAAAAATGTTAAAAAATCTTTTTAGGCGTCTAGAAACAAACTTTTGTGACAGTTTCTACTTTCAGTCCCCAAAACCATTCACAGTGAAAGCAGAGAAGCTTAATGGCGACAATAATTCTCGTTTTGTAATTTGTTTTTCGTGCACTGCGGTTTAAAAACATCGTTGGCATTTTAAATGTTCACTGCAAACCACAAATACAATAAAAAAATTCAAATCACATTTAAAAATTAATGATTTATTGACAACTAAATATTATGTTCAGATTTAGTATAACTCTGAAATAATTTAAACTCTGGTTTGTAAATTTTTTAATTGATTTTGACGCAAATGTTCGTAAGCCTTTATGATGAAGTAATTTAATTAGCACGTTTTTCATGAGAGCATTGATACTTACGATGAAAATTATGGAAAAACTTTCACGTTTAACACCGCAGCATCCGATAATTGAAGCGAGAATTGAACCAATTCCGGCCAGTAAAAGTGTATACGTGCAAAATTGGTAGTTTGACGACACTAGAAGTGCAACATACTGATGCTTGTACAGCAACGTCCAAACACTCAGCGCGATTAAAGCTGAGCCTGACATCTGAAATTTGAAAACAAATAAATTTTATTTAATTTGGTTCAGCAGGCATTTTCATTAATGTTGCCTAAAACACTCAAAAAAACTCAAGGTTTTTCTTATTATGATCGTTTTTGGAAGAAAATAATTGTCAAAACCATGCTGAAACCACCAACACACAAAGAACATGCTTGAGTGAAGTCGTACTCCATGGATTCAAATAAAATAAGACTTCACAGAATTTCCTGAAAGCAATTTGTGTGTTTTAAAGATAAATAAAAGCTGGCTATGGTTGCTTAATAATTCAAAGCAGGCACAATTTTGAAGCTCAAAGTTCAAATTCCTTTGAAAGACTTGTTCTCAATGATAAAAGTAAAAACCAAGTCTGCGAATTCGCGAATGATCTAATTGTTGGATGTGTCAAGAGTTGAGTTAGCAATTAATAATTGGCTCGCAGCAATTTGTCTCCCTTAAATTAAGTCTGAAAAGTTCAACAAAACATCACAAAAACTTTGAAACGCTTTCACGTAACTTCAGAACAAACCACGAAATTCGTCTTGAGAGAGTAACCACTTGTTGCGCAATGAAATCACCGCACGTGGTTCGTTTCAACATCAGTTCGTCACTTGTTGCTTTTGATATTTTAACGCAGTGTGAAGGGTTCAGAAGTTGACAAAGAAGATTTTCTGTGATTCGATTCACGAGAATAAATCAATCATCAATTATCAGCATACGAAGATGCGGGATACAGCGACAGCCGCAACCACTTGTGAGACACTGATGAAAATGGGAAGCTACAGACATGCTTTAAAATTAGATACAAGACAATGTTGATGAAAAGTGACAGCACAAGTCAGTCGGGGTCAATTTGTTAAGACATGTTTCCCGTTCAATTGTTACATGGAATTCGATACGGTATGCCAACTGCGACGCTCTAGATAAATTATTTGAAGATAATTTGTCGAGAAAAACTTTAACAATATATCTTAGAATCTGATGCGTGGGTGATGTCTGTGAGATATAACATGTATGATTTCGTTTGATAAAGATTTTGTTGGCACGATGTGATTCATCACACTTCAAAGTAATCACACGTTCAATCCAATTTCTGAAAATGATCAAATATCTTCATCAAACTTCATCCGCGAATCCGATTTTGACAAAACTGATTTTTTCCCACGTGAAGTCGCGACACAATCATTTTGTCGCAAGCTTTCATGTCAAGCCGTGATTACTCTTGAGTGAATTTGAACTAACTCAAACATCATCATTATCGATGCAGATCTTTTGTGTGCATTCAAATCGTCTATTTTACTTTTTATGAGTTTTTTCAGAGCGAAATTGGATTGAAATTGAGACATCAACAGCGTCTGCACGCGAGACACGCTTTTTTTGAGTCTTCGCTTTTGTTCAGCCATTCAGGGAGTGGATTTTCATGAATCGCTTTAATCAAATTGTTATGATTTTTCGTTTTCCAGCAAGTTTTTGTTCAAATTCGTGTTTCAAGAATGCCATAAAAGCATGAAAGCCCGACTTGATAAAATCCGATGTCGTTTGACACGAGACTCCATGCGAATTATGGTAATGAATTCTTTCAGCGCTTGGAGAATGTTCGATTGAAGCAGTAAGCTACTCAAAGGATGATATCAATAAAAACACATTGTCATACGAAGCGTATAGAGCAGAAAAGAAGGAAAAACAAACACGGATTTAATCTCGTTCGATGGAAGACAGAAACAGAATTCTCGACTAGAACAAATCGGTTTTAAATTTAATCGTCGATTCGCTGTCGACTACCACCAAAAGGTGTGGCTGGATAAAAACTGAGAGACAAAAAATCAACAATTGATGATGCTTCATCGTCTCGTCTTTCACGGAACATCATCCCGGTACAATGCAAAGACGATAACATGATCCAATTTATTTCCTACGCAAACTTTTGCGTCGTCTTTGGCTTCAAGACAATTTTTATGAGCTAGAAAGATACATCAAAGGTAATAAAAGCAAAGTAAATTGCTCGAACTCGAGTAGACATTGTAGTTGCGACAGGAAATTCGTGTTAGAAGGTTGTCAAATATTTGACTTTGATTAAGTTTAAATTGCGCCCCGGGATATTGGCTTTTAAGGTCTGGAAATCGTGATCGTAAAATTGCAGATTAATTTACTGGAAAATTGTGAAAGAACCCATGCGAATCAAGACACAGGAAAGTATGTATAAGTAACGTGAGTTTGCAAACAACGTATATTTAATAAAGACATCAAGCGTTGATAACCCGTTTGACAATAAACAAATTGGCTGGTGTCGCGTTTCCATCCCATAATCATAATTTATCCACACATTTTGATTACTAGTTTTATCGTGAACACTTTATCCACCGCACTCGGCCGACAACACAACTCAACTGCTAGTCGTTGAAAAGTATTTGAACAAGTAGCTAGCCAGCTAGTCTTCAAACATCGCAACCAGTTGAGCTAATGGCTGTTAATTAATAAT